>DVQP01001016.1:0-17764 GCA_018231745.1 Danaus eresimus | reverse complement strand
CAGACGAGATGTGAGTGTTTGTCAGTTGGTCCTGTTAAATAACTGTTGAATAATCCTGTTAAATAAAATAATAAAAAATCGCGTAGTAAATCCGAAATATTTTAGTTTCATCCGTATATATTAACAAACTTTAGTATTTATAATACTAGCAGGGAAATAATTATCAATAGCTCACCCCCGCCGGTTGGCATGAGAACGAAGCAGTCGTGGCCTAAAAGCGTTGCGTTAATGACTTGCTTTTGATTTGGTCTGAAAGATGTAAGACCAAACTTCTCTTTCAAAGTCTCCATCATAGGGATCGAGTGTGGGTAATCATCACCGTCAAATTCACCTGAAAATTAAAAATATTATATAGAAATAAAAAAAAAATCTCTTAAAAAAGTTCCAACATTTTTATTTAAGGACTTTCATGTGGTTACTTTAGATTTAAATATTAATGTTTTAAATTATACATACACTGATAAATGGTTCTAGTAAAATATAAATCACTAAGAACCTACTTGGCGACAAGAACATGCACAGAGATTTTGGAATGGGAAGTAGAATGTATGGTTGTATCAAATTTATCATAGTGATAATCTAACATAATTCGTTAATGACTTCACTAATTATAATTAATTCGAAAGTAGCAGAAATCAAAATAAAGAGAAAATATTTAAAACGTAAATCGGTCATGGCCAAAAGTCTCTTTACAATCAGCTAACTGAAACAACTTCTTAAACGAGAAGGGGTTGCACGGGGCAGTGCTTTTTAAACCCTAGCATATATATAGGTTTTTACAACATACATATATCTGTTTTGTTGTTTGTCATGAGTTATTTGTAGGCAAAATGAACCGCATGTAGTACTGTTTACGGTCACATGATTGGAAGGCGGCGCTAGTGTTGGCCGGTCGGCTACGTTTCCGTTTACTTTTGATAGATGGCACTTTTATCAAATAATATATAGGATAGTCACATATAAGTTCTGTGGCCATTTGTTTGGAGGAATGTTAAAACTCCATAGAACAAATAAACATTAAAGCGTTAAAGTAAGTAAGACTACAAAGTACAGCAATGAATAAATTATATAATACCTGTGACTCCATCATTTCTCGTGTTACCAAACTCCCCTATACTGTTGTTATGATTATTTCTTGGTACGGGCAAAGCTTCCTTGGCTGTTACAATAGTATCTTCATAGTTTATATTCACTGTTGTATTTGACTCTTCATTGTTTGACAGACTGTTATCTCCTATATCCAAGGGTTCTCTGAAATGTTCTGACCATTCGTCTTGGAAATTATCGTCCTCAAATGCTTCAAAGTTGTCGAAATCTATATCTCTATCGTTACATACATTGTTAATATTATTTGCTCTTGACTCAGGGTTGGTTTGGTTAACTGTGGTATTGGTGATTAAATCTAGTGATTCATTCAAAGCTTCAGTCTCAGTGTGTCTGGATGCTTCGGACTGATAGTCTACAGTGTTGGTTCCATCAATATCGCCTGATTCAAAATTATGATTATTATGCAATTCTAATGAATAACAACGCGTTTTAAAAACGCCAGGATGTGAGGGTAGTTTGAAAACGAAGCTTCGTTTCCGTCCATTACTCGAATTATCTGATTCAGTACAGTTTTCAGTGATTTTTTGCTCATAGTTTAGTGGATCGGCTAATACAATCGTCTGAACTTGAACATCACTATTGTTCCGCACATTCTCCTTATTTTCTGATATATTTCTAGGTGCTAGTGTCATATCATCTATACTATTCAATATGTTCATACTCTCAGGCGATAACTTGTCATTAAAATCAACATTTTCTTGTGCTGAAATATTTCGAAGTTTCTCTTTCACAGTATAAATTGAAATGTAATTTTTTCTTTCATAATCAGGTAATTTGTTGATTAAGACATATAACACATCACTCAGTTTCTCTAACACTTCTATGTACATTTTTTTGCATTCATTTGTTTCATTAAAGGTGTATGGCCGACCGTCCTTTAAAGGTAAATGTATATTTTAAATAAATTATCACAATCAGATAAATGAGATAAAAATGTAACTTGCTATTATTATGTATGACATTAAAACACTATAGTAGGTACAAGCATATATATACATATATAGTAAGAAAAGACAGGAATTCCATAAGAGGAATAAAAACTTTAAACATTAAATTTGGAGCAGATTGCATATAAATATTTATTAACAAATAAACTACATTAAGAAATTTTTTAAAAACTTAACAATATTAAACAAAAAGTGTGAACAATTTAAATAATTGTCACTTTAAAAAAGACTTACTTTTAACCGTGAATACAGAGGATGTGAAACTATTTTGTTGGTAAAATCTGATAAGTCTGTTAGCGGGTTGTTATCCATTGTTTATAATATATTTTTCCATAAGATCAGGATTTTAAAGGTCCGAGTTGTTAGAACTGGAAATATACAAATATAAAAAATAAATAAATTAAAACTAATGATAAAACATATTATTAAGTTGTTGTGGGTAATTATGAAATTTTTATTACATACATAACAGAAATTATGCATTGTTAATAACCTGTACTCCTATTAAATTAACATTAAGTATTTTTGAGTATATCTGTAGAAAATAGAAGTTTATAAAAAATTCGTATTTATTTAAAGTACTTTTTTGCAATGAAATGCACTGAAATATATGTTTTGTAATAAAAAAAATATTTTTCCTCAGAAATTTCACTAAAATTATGGTTTTGCTTCGTATAATTGTTTTTATTTTTATAAACTACATGAATTATTATTTAAAATTATTTTTATAGTATGGAATTGAAGATAAAATTGTACGTGAAAAAACTAATGATTTTTATAAAAACCTTTACTGAAATAGGTAACTCAATTAAAAACTTCCGAAACTTCGCTAAGGGAAAACCCGGCAACAATTTATTTTTGGTGTTCTCAACTCCGCTGTCCCAATTGAGGCAAATATCTTTCTTAAATAACATTCACTTAGTAGTTTAAGTATAATGGAGTATGGAAACCTTGTTTTTTTAGTCATTAAAAATAAATACCAACTTAATTGTAAATATCACAAGTTAAATGAAATTTCACATTTGACAACTAGAAGTCGTACCACAGATTGATTATATACATAGAATATACAATCTTAGTACTTTAATATCCGACGTTTTTGCTCTACTAATAGCTAGAGCACCCTGGTAAATTGGCGATTACCTAAAATAGGCTAGGAATCTGAAAAACGGTTTGTCTATTAACATTGATAATCTTTTCATATAACCTCCTGCCACTTCAATACGATCTTTGTGTCGTCATTCTGCCCGTTAGCGCTCTAGGAATTTGAAATTAGAAATAAGTGGATTTATTGAATTATTTTTTTTTACGAAAAATGACGAATAATTTTCCTCTTAAAAATAAATAAGGCAGATAGAGATTGTTATGTCAGGTATAAGACATAGTCTTAAAGCCTTTAGCTATATATTGATTAGCGCAATCTATTAATGACAGTATTTTAACAGATATTATTTGCATTAGACCTGTTGAAGAAACATGTCACTTAACATTCATGGGACTGGAATGCAGTTAATAGTCAGATTTGAAACTTTATCCATGAGAAAAGTTAAGAGCTTTTCGTATCAACGTTGCGCAAGTGTATAAACATCAGATAAAGCAAATGAAATGTTAGTAATTTCTTTTAATGGAAAAATTTATTTACATGAATGCAAATACATTTCACTTGTGAGGCAACATGGCCATTGTTTGGTCTTTATTCTTCTTTATTCGAGTGGTCAAACTCGGACATAGTTATTTACACTCTTATTGACTTACCAACTGATATGGTACAGTTACATCCGTATCTACGAATTTCAGGAAATATCAGTGGTGATGGTCTTACTATACTTTTGTCATGGTCTTAATTATTACTCTTTTTATTTGATGGGCAATTTGCGTTGTTGTTACGAGGCTGGCTATGGTTACGGTCTTGTTTGTTTTGGGAGCTTGTTTTTCGTTGTCATCTTTTTGACGCGTCTTCTATAGAACTTTTAATGCACCCGTGAATTTTGTGCTTCGATTTTTTCGAACACTGCAGTGATATTTAAAAATTATGCACAAATTAAATATCTACAGATTCATTACGGAGAGTAATTTATATAAACTATTACTCTGGGTTGTATATAAATTTCATTTTTTTTTTATATTTCTGAAGTAACATTTTTTTAAATTCTACTTTAATTTTCAGAAGCAAATATTATTATAGAAAAGTTCGTACTATTTTCTTATATTTAGTTTGTCACATAACACAGAAAGCTCGTTTGAGGGTTAGTGGGACCACAAATGCTTTTGAGGCTTTTTATTCCGTTGGAGGGAATCTGTTATGATTGTGAAAGATATTAATATTTTATAATTATTATTATTATATTAATAATAATTTTCTGGCTATTTATAATCTGGAAGGAACCTGGATGAAGACCAAAATAAAGAAAGTCGGAAGGGCTTAAAAGAAGAAAATATAGAAAAATGCCGAAAAAATATGCATACGTAGGTCAAAGATACTGCCAATTCTAAATAATAGAGATGTTTTGATTTTTACCATTGTTGCAAGCAATATAAGCACTAGCTATTTACTGGAGTATGATGTGCTGAAGGGTAAAGTTTCTGTACAATATCTCGTAAATTCACAATGAAGTAAAATTTTTAATTAAAGTAATAATCGAATTAATATGATTGCTTTTTACTTATTTTACTTTCTACTTTTAAATTTCTGTTATATGACAATGTGTTTTTAGAACTCTTACTGATATTTAGTACATTAACGTGTTTAAACACGGCCCTATACTTGTGGTTTCAAGGCTAACTTGAATAAAAAATTAAATCAACACCAAGAACTATAAAAAACTCGAGGATGAATATAATGAAAAACATAAATGATAAATAAAATAATTTACTATTTTTTTCTTAACATCAATTTCTTAAAATAGTTTTTGTACACTGATTTTCCCGCGCAAATGTTTTGCTAACACAGACTAAACTGAAATATATCCTAGTTCCTATTCCGCGGTTCTGTCTGCTTATATCCAACCTTAATGGTTAAACAGGCAGAATAAAGGTTAATAAAGATATAAAAACAATCTCTTAAGTTGGACCTAATTACAGAGTTACGGAATATGATAAAAATCAGTCCGTCGGTCTCAGAGTTTATGCGGAATACCTACATCGTGACACTACATCTAAGTGTATTTTTTTTCAGATGGAGGTGATGTTATTTGACAGTGTAACTTAATTCTTATATTATATTTAACAATTTTTTTTTTATTATATAAATTACTAAAAAAATATCCTATCTTTATTATTAAATGAAAATAACAACATAAATAAGTATTAAATTAAGCGAATTACATTAAATTGTACTATCAGGTACCTTATTTGTGTAGTTAATACATATAGAAATTAAATTTAATGTTCTTTATAAAATACTTTTTTAAAGAACTTTATTCACCAGCTGATGAATGCCAGAAAGTAGGCCATATTATATATAAATAAAAAAATAAAATAAAAATAAAATATGATAATAGTATTTAAATAGCTACATTTTGAATCAGCTGTGAAATTGGTCCTTATCTATGAGTAGTAATAAAGTTTTAATTTATTTGTTTACTTTTTACCATACACTATAATGAGGTTATAGTTGGTTCTCACGTGGACAGGTCCGTCTACGTTGTTATTTACGTGATCCACGAGCTGCATATCTCGAACTATTTTAACATAATCCTCTAAAAAATCTTCCTGCATTTCTACCGGTATTTTAAATGGATTAACGGCATTCACCGCCTCTAAAAAGGTTATTTTAAAGGTTATAATTTTTACAGTAAAAAAAGTTTCTATACAATTGTTTTGATTAATATATATTTTTTCATGATATAGATAATCGAATAAATTAGGTTTAATATTTACTTTTAACGGCTTCCACGCTAGTGTACACAAATAGTTTCTGGACACATTTGACTTCCACGTTCTTAAATCCTATGGTCGTCATCATTCTCTTTATGTCTTTCTCAGGGTCCTATAAAAATACAAGTTAATGGAATTGTGACCAAAACATTCAGTTTCATATTAAAAATACACGATAATTTCAACCTCGAAAATATCATAATTGAGATGGAATGTCATTTTTACTTTATTCTTTTTTATTTCTTTCTTTACTCTTTTCTGTAATACTTGAAAATATACAGAAAAATCAGGAAGGAAAACATTATAGACAATCTATTGACATTCTAAGTAACGCTTATTCACCACAAGACTTACGAATGGCTACACGAACATCTTGCCGAAATAAAATTAATATTATACATTTTATTTTAACTATGACGAGATAATTTAAAAAAAATTAAAACAGATCTCAAGTATTATATAAGTTCACTAATCGGACTTACGATTCAATTTATTGTAACATATTTTTATTGTTATCAATAAGTGTTATAAGCTGACCTGACAATCGTGATATGGTGATACATATCGGTCCACGTCTTTCAGCCAGAAACTCCAACGAGTTGATCTGGCAAGGAGTCTGTATACATCGAATACCGGCATATGACCAAGAAATACCAGAAGACAGTCGCCGCCTCTCACCATGAGGTCGTAGATATTTGAAAATGCTGTTCTGCAAACAAAAATTAAAACTTTATTTAGGAAGGAAGATCGAATAGTCATTGTTATTATAATTAGTTACAATACATTTTATATATTAGACAAATAGCATTATATTATAATGTATTAACAATGTGCAAGCAGATTTTTATCATTTTAAATTTTTAATCATTCTTTTATAAACACGAATTATTAAAATGTTTATTTCTATGGTTTCCCTAATTAATCCATTGTTAAAATACTTACATGTTAGCTTTTAATTTATTTTATTTTATTGATTGAATATTTTAAATTAATATAAAGTACGTAAGACGAATTCGGATAGGCAATTTTAGATATATTAATATAAAATTGAAGTGATATATTAATACATATATGATCAGTTGCTTGAAAAGGATTATATAATTATATGTTTAACTTTTAAAATATACGATACATAGCTACATCTGTAAATCACAGCTTTATTTATTATAATGTGTTATGAAATCTAATTCACTTACTCCTGTTGTCTAACCCAATGTAGAGTGTAAAAAGAAAATGCGTGGTGGAATCTTTCACGAAGTTCATCAGGCAGTTCACCTTCTATGTCAAGCTGTGTGAAGCTAATGTTTTCCATGGCGTGATGTTCGTTAGCAAACTGTATCATTTTCTCGCTAATGTCGCAGCCTACAAGCTCCTTGCAGTTATTAGGTAGGAAAGTTTTCAGTATACTGGTAGTGACGCTTCCATCCCCGCATCCGATATCTATAACGGCATCACCGTCATTTTTCCATTTAATTTTTTTTGCATACTCTTCTAAACATTGTCGGGCATCCCTCTTTTGCAGCGTGTTACTTTTATGATATAATTCGGCACTGTTCATTTTGTTTTTAATTAATTGTTTTTTTTCTTATGGGGTTGTGTGTTTTAGATGCGCGTGCGCTAGATCACCGTGTCCGACGCGGTTTCGGCGGGCAATCGAGCCAGAAACGTGCTTCCTATGTATTTATATGAGCCACCGACGCACGGCATCGTCGAGTGCGGCTGAGATGGCCGAGGAAGTTCAGGTGTGGTTGACGACTGTCTCACAACCTGAAAATTAAAGAAACATTTTTTTAAAGACCGCCTTTATTACCAGTACATACTGGTTGCTTTCTCTTGATAACTGAGTCACGGTTCCCGGTCTGTAACTAGTTTTATATTGGAACCTTTTTCCTTCGATGTATTTTTTATGTTGAATTTTACTCCTTTATGAACTAGCTTATAATTTTAACGACGTAGAATGTGTTACGTGACTGTTCACTGCACTACAACGTAGCACAGCTACAAATTATGTATAAGATATATATTAAATATTGTAAATTATATTGTACTGTAAGTAAAGAACTAAGTTGTAAGACTATGTTAAGTAATCATACATTTGATATTTAAATAATATTTATAGTAATATATTAATGATTGTAAGCATTATGCATACAAATCAAATAATAACTGTCAATGTTTTATAAACACTTGTCCTGAAACTAAACGTACTCACTGACAGTTAAATCACACGAATTTTAATTATTATTCGGCTTAATTTTTTTATTTTGAATATATATTTATATATATGTATGTGTGTGTGTGTATTATATTATATATCTTTTATGTAATCCCGTGTCATATATTCGTTATAACTTAAAAAAAATAGTATTCCTGTATCATTCTAAAGGCCTCCAATAAACGTATGTCTCGACTTCTCCACGTACTATTATTATAAACGACGTAGTAGATTTAATTGTAACTAATAATAATGTTATACTATATTCTGTTATTACATTCAAAGTTTCCATTCATATATCCGCTTATCTCAGAGGATGTGTTGAATTCGTATCGCTATATCTGCTCGGATTTTCCTACACACATCAATACGTAACTCGAGTAACAATGTAGCTACTAGGTAATTCATATTTATACTAAAATAGATATCCTTATCATATCTAGATGGAGAACCTCTTACACGTGAATATTCTTTTGTATAAAAATCGTCGGCCTTGATCTTAAATATTTTTATTTATGCTTATTTTTAAGCTGGCGACATCGGGACGTTGTGAACGTTTGTCGGCTATACCGTACGTAGTGTAACAAGTAAAATCGCTAATAATTTCGAATGCTAATACTCTACTCATGGTACTTTTGATGCCTTCGTTTAAAAATGTCCTGGTTTGTTGGTTTGAAGGGTTTCATTTGGGGTTAAATATTTTTGTTCAATCAACGTTACATTCAATATAATATAGTTGTAACCGATTATAGTATTCTCTATATGGTCATGAGTACTTAACTTTATGTTTCAAATCTGTAATTAGTTTAGATATTTTCATAACGATTTTGTTAGGAATCATTGTTTGTTATTGTTTTGTAGTTTATAATAGTTAGATAGTAATCCCTTACGAATACTTTTTAATCCGCTATCTCAATTAGTATAGTATAATTAAAAATTACTATATATTTTAAATTTCAAATATTATGCATGTAAAAATAATATTAATTAAAATTATGGTTATTTTTTTGTATTTTATTTATATGATAGAAGACGCTTTCCTTAGTATAAATCATAAAATAGTTTTTCCAACCCAGAAATTGTTTATGTAAACTCCTCAATATTATTAAGTATATTTAATAAATGCTACTAACCATTACGTACCAATGTGACTTTTTTGTGATACAGTTATCATGATTTTAAAAATATAGACACATAGCGTATCATTTCGGAAGATCTTTGTTAACTTAATATGGAATTATAGTAATTTTGGTATGTGATTTGTCAAATGCATTTCTGTGAACTGTCTCCGTGAATGCACTTAGTATATCATGACCTTAGGTACAGCGATTCGCATGTACCCACTTCGCTTTTACATTCCATTGACATGCAACACGTTTTATGATAAATAGTTTTAACATTTTTCACCCTATGTTCTTAGCATTAGATACCATTTTTATTCGTTGCTGCGTTTTGTTTTGTGCGCATTTTGCTTTAAATTTTGGTGCCTTATAACATCATACGTTTTAAATTAATACCAATACCGTTCTGTATAAGGTACTTTGTCTTGTGACCGCAAATGCTCGAAGACAGCCAAGTAACGAAGTAAGAAAAAATGTACGTTACAAAGAATACAACCGTAGGTTGTACACAATAACGTATGTTTTGCTTTGAGGATTGTCGAAGTAATTATTATGCTCCTCACAAACTTTTGGACCAGCATATTCGATCTTCTTTGACCGTTCACGAAAAAGTGCATTGCCCCGGGTCTGTTCACATCCTTTTTTAGCTTATTTGTGTCGTTATCTACTCAGCTGGTTTAGGAATCATGACCTAGCCTAATGCAATTTATATTGATATCAAAACGAGATTCAATTACACAAGGATGACGTCACTAGCGGCTCATGCATCATTTACAATTTAAATATAATAATTATTCAACATAATTATTATCAGCACACAGTCACCATGATTTTAATACGTTAATATTTATTAAAATTAACTCTATACTTAGATATTATTATTTGGTCTTCATTTAAATTATTTTCGAGTCCCGCATATATATGTATGTATGTAGCAATGCGCTGCGGACGCGTTTTTGGTAATGTGCATGCTGTAATCTAAACTTGAAATTCAAGGACGAAGTTAAGAACCGGTGAAAAAATTTAAGACAGTGCATCCATACGCTTTAATGCAAGTGCAATGTAGGTTTATAAAGAGTAGCGCTACACAATCTCGACACTTAAGCGAAATGTACCAATTATATTTATTATTTTTATGTACATGTATTAAGGGTATTATCTGGATAACATACTACATGTATGTTTACTAGTTTGGGTTATTGCTGATGTTGATTAATATATGTTTTTTATTAAAGATATTATATCAAAGATCATATCAACCAAATGAAAAGCGACTCTCGTTTTACCTAAAATTGTATACTTTCGCAACATATATGTTTTAAAGATGACAATACAATATTTTTTTCTAAGTATCAAGAACGAGGGTAGTCGAATATTTTGTCCGCAATGTCACCCCGTCCGAGTTCAACGATCAAGATCTGGAGAAAGGGCTCATATTTAGGTGATTTTATTATGCTATACGCATTCGTGTTGCTAAAATATAATACTGGAATATTTTATTAGTAATAGCAGACTTTAGTTCCAAGTTAAAACGTATTATATTATATTTGGCTGATATTGTAAATAATTATAATATAAATGGCATATTAAAATTTGTTATACATGTCACCTGTCGAGATTATAACAGTATACCTTTTCTAAAAACAAATATGATTATCAGAATCATAAGAACTTTAAAAATTAAAACCGAAAAACTGTATTATGTTAGTAACATACCAGCGGAAGGCATTTTATTAAGCATAAAATAATAATCTACATATTCTAACAAACTTAATAGCCCATTTGAAGAAGAGAATTTCGATGATGAAATCTGGGAGTGAAAGTTAGGAAAAAGTCAATAATAGTGAACCGGCCCCATATGACCAACCGACATCTGTATCTTTGTAGGCACCATTTGTTATTATATCAGAGAAAGTTGCTCGGCCTGCCCTCGCTTGTGTAATACTAATATTGATAACATTTTAATGTTGTAATAACATTCTATCGTGATCTACCTATCTACTTAAATGACGATGCGTTAGCTTTTTATATTAACATATTGAAATAATAAAACGAACATTGAATTCATCTTTACATTAACAAGGAAGTTATGCACATTTGTTTTAGACATCAAATGATTAGGATTACTTTCTATGTTAAACTATCTTTATGTTGGTTGGATGTAGATATTATTTATTATGTATGTTGAATTACCTTCCTATGTTTTGGTGCGTAACTGCTTAAAACAATCAATAATTTATTTCAGTGCATTTTCAGACTGTCTGAATTATTATCTTACAATTATTGCAAAAATTGTACTTTCGTCCTCTCACAACCTGTTGGTGAGTGCATTGCCCTACAGATATAGCTAATAAACATTTTTAAATTGAAATAAAGCTCCGTCCCTATCTGTTTGATGTAAGACTAACGTGTGTGAAAGAGATGGAGGGACCAAGTAAATTGTTTAGGAGCCGTGCAATGCTTAAAATTGGTGTCTTTATTGAAGTCCAATGGTTCATACATTAAGGCAGGTTATGTTTAAGGTCAAGTTGTCGTAGTCTTAGACAATGGAAAACAGTGACGTTTTAGTATGGCAAATAAAGAAATTTTATATAAAGGCAGCTATACATAACACACATAACACTACACTTTTAAATAAAAAAATGATAAAGCTTTTTTAACACATTATTTATTTTTAAACATTTATTTAATATATTTAGTGATTTATGGGTGGAGTGTCATGTAATGACAAATCCTAATTACTTTGTCATTAATACTGGTAGCGACATCTATGTTACTCTCAAAATATCTTAAGGACGTACAACTGGTTGTTTTGAAATTTTACGATTCTCATATGTGAAGTGTGATCGGGCTACACTAGAGGGCGTTTAACTAACTGTAATAAAGACACTATAATAAGTATTAGATAATATTGATGATTGTACCCTAAAATGATAAGAAAATATACTTCTCTACTTCACATTTAACTAATAATAATTTTTTTCAAAATGTTTTTTATTAACATTAAGGTATATTCATATTTTTTGGATTTTTCATTATAATATCGGTCCGTTAAGAGGAAATGTGTCAAGAGTTTAATTAAGATGAAGAGATGTGTTTTTTTTAAAAATCTTGTATATATAGAATTGAATTAATTTCTTGTGTCTGTTTGTAATATCGAAGTGTATATATACGAAAATAATACGTATTTAAATTTTGTGTCTGTCTGTCTGTATGTTCCGATACATTTCTGTAATGACAGGACTGTTTTTGACGCGACATTCCTAGCACACAACTGGTGTAGTGCGGAGTAAAGATCTTTAAAAAAATTTCATTCATATTTATTCAAATAAATTACTTAAAAGATATTAATTTCACTCGGTAAAAGTTGTATTCACACATTATATACTTATACATATATAAATAAATATAAAACAAATATTTATATTCTTTTATAAAAAAAATGTATGTAAAGGATAACATGATTATTTAATTACGTTATTGAACAAAGACTTGTCTTTCATGACCATCGATGTTAATTATAATTTTTATAGAACAATTCGATAGTTACAAAATTATTAAGGTTGTATACATATTGGTATATCAAATACAAATTTGTAACTGTAGGTACATATCCTATAAAAATAACTATATCCAGACGTAAATAATATAAAAATAAAAATAATATTGTACAAAATGAATCACAGCTGAACATTAACTGAAGTGTAAATATATCAAAACATGATATATATTATATCGGAATCTCAGCAACACAGACAGACGAGTATATAAAAACTGTTAGTAAGAATAAGCGGGATGGGGGATCTTATTTTTCTCGTGGACTTTTCAGTCGCTCGGGGAGGCTTCGCGGGAGTTTCCTCCACCCACTGCAATAATACTGCGTCACTATTTTGCGCCATTACCTACACTCGCTTCCTATTCTATAAGTAGCGTGGCTCGTAGAACGTAACCGACACGTTCGGACTGATATATTATATTATAGTAAAATATACTTCATACTTTTTATATTTGAAATATATTAAGTTTGGACATATAATTTACACTTAAAACGTCCTGTTTTTTAACCTTGAAAGAACATGATTTTCAATACTATTTTCATAATTTCAATTTTGATGTCTGCAGTTTTAGCTGTAATGTTTATAATTAAATAAAATATTGGATATTAGTAAAGCATGTTACGTTTTAAGTCCGTAAGATTCAGATACATAGCGTTGTATGTAACATTGCTATACTTACATAGCGAATGTAAGATCGTTCTAACTTTTACATTGCTAAATTAGTTTCTTGAGTATTACTTATATGAATCATTCGTTCCGTTTTTATAATTAGTCTTACTGCTTTTTGTCCATTAAGACAAAGAAGCTAGTTTTTGTTGTGTATCAACAACAACTTCATTCGTAGAATTTATTTTCTAAATAAATGGTATATAGAGAAAGGTACTATATAAAAATATATAATAATTACAACAGAACTATTTACAAAACCGATGCCGAGCAATGGCGCTAAATGGCAAAGCAAGCAATAACTTGCTGAAACTATGCAAGAACGGGGCGGTGGGAACGCGAATTATTGACTATCAATACATGCATGCCTCCAATCGGCTGGATTCTACCATCAATGGACCATTACTGCCACAAATTGCTATTATTATAATTAATATATAACATTCATTTATTTTATGACTGCTTATTACGATATATATATGTTATATTTTTGCAATTATTCCGTATCACAGATAATTATTCAAACTTCTATTAAAGATATATGCTCTTATTAAAACAGTAGTGTGTTCGTATAAATTAATGTTTTGTTTCTCTAGTCAGGATTCACTATGCTTAGTGTCAAACATTGCCAAACTGTTTGCTTTCTGCAAAATTGTTGTGTGTGTGTGTGCTCATACAAAATATTCATGACACATTATGAGCGCTGAATATTATTAGAACATTGTTACACAGCGTTCTAATACATATTATAAATAACTGATTCAGGAATTCAATTAACAGCGTGGTAATATTTACAAACAATATGGAAACAACTGGCGGCTCTATAAAAGCTCAAGCTAGAGGCAAACATTGTTAAGCTTTAATAAAACTCTGTGAGTAGTTATACATAGACTGGAAATGCAACTATCTGCTCCGGGGACACCTAAGCATACCGCTGCAGATATAGGCTTGGAGACACAAAATATTTACCACTCGACTAGTTGAAAAACAATTAAAATAACATTCGGAACATCCAACGACAGTTTCTTACTTAAATTAACGTCCCGATCATAGTAAAACTGCAATGTACAACAAGTGGATCGTTTCGTTCGTCGGTAGCAGTTGATAGGTGAATCTCGTTTAGGGTGGGTGTGAGGCGGCGGTCCTTTGATTCCGGCGAGATTAAACGTGCGGCAGACGGTGGCGCCTCTATCTATTGTTGTTGTAATTATAACGCTATCCTCGTCCAGTCGCAAATGAAATTGTTCGGTACAGAGCCTGCTATGGATGCCTGTGTTATTGCAGTTGTCAAGCAAAGCGACATATATGTTTGTACCGTATCCGTTTTGCGTGTGTGCACGTTCGGTTGTCCGCCAGGGGTTTATAATACTATTAATTACTTGAGGTATCCCTTGTATGCCATTGGCTGAGGTAGCTTTAACACAGAGTTATTTTAATACGGAAATATTGATAGATACCAAATAAATATATCGAAACGATAACATGCTCTCGTTATTATATTGCAAAAGTTAGATTCAGTTTTTATGTAATTAATAATTTGTTACAGTAGTCATGACATTCGAAGGCAAATTAATCACATACATTGTGTACGTTAGATATTATAGTACATATATTTATTTCTAAAATAAGAGAGGACGACTGCGCAATGGGAATGAACCGGCCACAAATCCAGATTCGAATAGGAATTACGAATGGGAACAGAGGGATATCCAATAAAACATTCGTAGCCTCCAAACGTAGATACGTCTACGTGACGTAGACGCCTACCGGACACGCATGCGTACAGAACTCGTACAGAACAAACGGAAACTGCCAATTTCAATTGTAGAAAAAAATATAACCAATTCGAATTGGAGAAGGCTTCGCGGCGACCAATGAGAAGGCTCAGTCGTCATGCCGACTGTGTGGGCGGAGCGAATGATATCTAGCATTGGAATGTGCCTCGTATTTGTTTTGTCGGATCCAAAGGCTTTATTGCTTGGTGTTTGAGCTTCTTTCACATTGAGGAATACGGCGGCGGAAACCTCGATACGGCACTGAGATGAGACATTCACATTATGTACCACGACGCTCCGAAACCCACTAGGTTATAGAGCATTAAGGATGTACATTGAATACACTTTACTATTCACTTAAACTAAATAACTACATGTATCAAATGAATACATAATAGATAACTACCATATATTTTATAATTATTAATAAAGTCATAAAAACGTCTAAAACAAGATGTAGCTATATATAAAATGCAATAAGACAGGCCATAAAGAACATTAAGAGGTGTCTTTCCATTTATACATAAAAGTGAGTATTGATTTTTCGATAGGGAAAAAACGAAGGCAACGATCTATGCAGATCTGGAGTGCTCTCGGCACATCAGATGGCACCGGCGGGGCAGCCTCCGCAGACAATCGAACGGTAGGGGGAACCCCCCACTGGAGGTCGGCCCGCCACATAGACTAGCGCTGCCTTTACAGATGTTTTAATAGTCACTGAGATTCGTCGCCAAAACTCTTTGTTGTATGTTTAGAGTAATAATAATAATTTGCAATATAAATATCTTTATAATACCGAGCTGTTTCAGTTTTAAACTAGTGGAAATTAAATGAGAAAAACAAATAAAATATAACCAACAAACAACATTTCTAAGTTTCATTATAAGTCCTCACTCGCTTTGTATTTTTCTACACCGTATTTGTTAACGTGGATAGTATGAGATCTCTGCATCCTTTATCTTTGATTATATCGACCCGTCGGCGGCGACTTCCCATTCTCGAAGTAAAACACGCCGGGAAGGAAACCGCGGGATAAACCGCCCCCCACCACCCAGCACCCCCCGATCTTTACGTTTCAGGAATAAATATTTCAGAGCGTGTGCTTCGGAAGTTAAATCTATGTATCGCCAAGCGGTAACAATCCGAGAATGAGGAAGGCTATACTTTAACGTAACTTTGTACATTAGCACTGCGGCCGTATATAATTTGAGATAAATTTATATTGATGTTTTTTCAATACGATTTTATAATTAATTTATAATAAAGTAAGTCTCATTCCTTAAAATGATCTCAATTAAGAGCTATGGATGCTTCTTTATAATGACAACAAAGAATCTATACAATTTTTCTAAATCAAACTGTGGTAGTGCTTTTCACCAATAATATAATATGTTTTTATAGCTATCACTTATTTGTAGTAAATACGTAAAAAAATTGACTTGAAAACGCTTTAAAAGTTGTAAAGTGAAATGTCGCTTTGTGTTCCTCGAGGCTACATCTCGGATCTTATTATTAATTTAAATGAATTTTACAATCTTACAAGGCAAAGGAAAAATGTACTCTTTATTAATTTAAGCGGGCTTTTTCCGATTCAATGTTGTCAGTTCACTATGATTATAGATTGTATAATAAAGACTGTCGTCTTTTTAAGCTTTTGTCTATAACTGTCATTTATATATGAAGTATATGAATTAAATGTACGTACATAATACGAACTCGTACATAAATAAAAAATGCTTTGATCACTGTTCTTTCGATATTTGTGTAAATTTTAATTAAACGCCATTAATTGTGCAAAGTAAATAAGACAATGGCTAGAAAAAATAATTTTGCCAATAATTTTCTATATATAGTACTTTGGAATATCAAAAAGTACATATACTGCTGGAAACCTGTTAAATGACTACTGATAATTTTTCTCAATTAAAATGTCTCGCTGAGGAATAAAAGCTACAAAAAGAATGAATATATACAACTTGCCAAAAGCTGAAAATAATTCGTCTTAGATTCAATGTACGAATACGTAATATAAAGTGTTTAATAATGTGTTGCAATAGATTATGTTAGTGTTTTGCTACAACGAAATGCTTTAGACTGTTAAATAAAGAAATAATCTGTAACAAAAGAAAAGTAGATATACCTTCGAACAACCTTCTGAGTGTATTAATTATATATTAAAATGTTTAGCGTAGTTGCACCGTTGGTGCTGATTTTGATGTCAGTAATTTGAGATGTTTACAAATTATTATGTTATTTGAACTGTCTTCAATTTCATTCAGTAATGAAAACATTACCTGAGTAGGCATTTCCAAATTAATTGCCAGGTTGTCTTTAATATGTTTGTGAATTAATTAATTGCTTATTTTAGGCGAAAGTGAACAAATGAATTTTACTTCTGGTTACGTAATTAGAAAGTTTTTATGTTAATACACACATACACACACACACACACACAAATAAAAGACGCATCCCTCCGACATGTTCGCCAAACATTCCCCAC
>DVQP01001015.1:0-17767 GCA_018231745.1 Danaus eresimus | reverse complement strand
CTATATATAAATGAAAAATATACAGACGGTTTTGACAAAAATATTTTTTTGTCAAAACAGTCTGTGCAGTGTGTTTACGCCTTTATGAAACTGCATTTGGCATGCGACGCTGTTTTCTCATTTCCCCAGATCTTATCTCGCTTGTTTCACAAGGAACGGTACAATGATATTCACTGACATCTATTATACGTTTGTCATGTTCGTTATTACCAGTTATTTGTTAACTTGAAATTATGTAAGAGGTGACCTAATATATTTCATCAATATAATTCATTACAGTAAAATAATTATTGAAATTTAGCAACATATTAACGGACCCCCGCATTTATGTATGTATGGTCATTTAACACAACCCCAATCATCCCAAATAAACTCGTTTTACAACGTTTGTAATGCACAGTATTTCTAACACATCTTTCTGATTTAATATGAATAAAGATTTAAAAATAAAACTATATAATCCAAGTGGAACAATATAATAAAAAAGCTTTAAATTATGTTCCCTGAACCGCAGTATGACTGCGTACTCATATTTAAGTAGTTTACTCTGCAATCTACTGACCAGTATAAGTTTTATAACAGAATTCTTTCTAGACTAAGCAATTTGCACATTGTTGGGCGGTGCTTTACGTTTCCTTTTGTCGGCTGATTTGTTAGCCTTTTTTCCTCCTTACTTCTGTTCTGGTTCCGTAATAATGTAGCTGTTTGAATTTCTATTTGTGTTGCTAAGTGCTCGGTTAAAAACTCAAGTGTTTTAATGCGGCTGTTAGGCTTATTTTAAGTCAATGTCTTATTTGTAAGCGGCTTATTAATAAAAAAAATAAACAAACATATTTTTAAACCGAGTATATACCTACAAGTTTAAAAATTTACGAAGGCTTTTAGTCGCAAACTAATTTATAATGGTTTTAAGTCAAAACATAACTGCTAAAAAGATAAGATGAAATTAAAACCAAAATACTACGTTTATTTCTAACTACAATTTCATTTACAACCTTAAAAAAATAATAGCACTGATAAGAGGAAATAACAATTGCTTTACCGAAATAATTAATTATTAAAATTTGGATAATACATTTTCGGAGAGTAATTTTCATTCGCCCTAATTCTAAACTTTGGAAATGCTCGGAATTTATATCCATTCACGGCAAATAACTTCCTTCTTTGAGAGGCTCGACTTTAAATTGATATGGTTATTATTGTTTTATCACTTTATACACTATCCTTTACTTTCATTTCCGTTTTCCTCGAAGAACATTTTACATTGCTCTATAACACCTTTAGTACAAAATAAGTTCAAAATTCCCTTGAAAGTCTCAGTCTGTCCTCCAAAGAAACGACAGCTGTTTGCCGTACGATCATTTTTACTTGGATATTAATATTTATCCGCCACATTTTTAGTCACTCTATGAAATTTCTTCGGGATAATTATTGTAAAATATAATATTTGATCTGATAATTCTCCTCAGAATGTTTAATAATTATTACATAATATTATAATTTACCAACTCCTTCACTTTTTTACATTGAAGCTTAACAAGTTCTTGTGTTCCTCGACCGCTAGAAAATAATATGCGGAAATCACTCGATTTTCCACAAGCGAAAACAAGGTGCTTTGAGAAAATCCCACCCGCGCTGGTTAAAAGATTAATTGATTTTTGTACACAAAGCTTTAATGCCTTTCCTTTTATCAGGTATAATTTTATCCGATAAAATTTCAGTGAAGTTTAATATCAAAATTAAAAAAAAAAATCTTTAAGCTGTCACTACAAAAAGAAAAATCATAATAATGGATAATTAATTTAAGTGGTAAAACAATTGAGAGGGAATTAAATTAATCCATATAAGTGTAAAAGCTTAAACGTAGTATGTCTCATGATTAAGTGATACAAGTGCCATAATGAATGGGAGGTAATGACTTGCTTCGCGCCGTCATAATGAGTTGCTAGGTTCCGACAAAACGTCGTTCCTTGTCATGGCGCTCGCTAATTATGTAACGTTAATTGTCTCCCTTTTTAATTTGGTCATAATGACCATGTGGGGCTGTTGCGAGTTTTGTGAATAGAAACTTTGTTGTCCTCGGTAACTGCTTTTTAAAATTGTATTCGGATTTCTGGTTTCTTATAAAATAATATTTAACGAAAAATTGTATTTTAATATCGTAGTACGTTTAAGCTTTTACATTGATATGGATTAATTCAATTCCCAGTCACTTATTTTATCAGTTAAATTTATTATCCGTTATTTTAATTTTAAAAGCAAATATATTTTTATTTGATCTTTATTTTTTTATCGCGACTCAAATTATTTCGCAGTAGATGTATTCAGAGGAAAAAATTTCAAAGTTCCTCATATAACATTGATTTTTTAACTAAACACCAAGCAACTTGCAAATAGTTCAAATATTGTCTTCGTACTATATTTAAAATATGGTTTTAGTATTCGTAGCTCACTTAAAAAATTACAAAACTAAAGATTTGTGCTCTTAATATAAACTAAGAACTTTCAAGTCATCACAAGATACATTTTTGTTTTCATTAAAGACGTTCAGTAAATTGAGTTAACTTCAACAAGTTTGACGTGGCCAGTCTACGACACTCCGACAGAGTTCAAGTGCGTATTCAGACTTAGAAGAAGTCACTTTTTAGTTTTATCTGTTAGGAAGGCAACCAATTTCTTTATTTGAATTTTAGTATAACACATAATAACAATGAAAAGATCATCCACATCATGCTATTTACAACATATTTTCACCATGTCAATGACGTTCCTACTTTAATATATGTATATTAATGAATTTTCAAACAAATATATTTTTTGCAAAATTATTAAACCGAAATGCCCATCTGGAATTAAACTTCGAGATTTATGGTGTAATTTTTCGATTAAAAACTAATCTGATTTTATAATCCAAGAACCGGTTCGGGGATGCAATCCGAGGGTGTAATAACAAACTTCCTGGCATTCCTCGGACAATAATTACACTCGGATTACGTTTTGAACTCATAACCGTCCTGGAATCCCGTTAAATAGGTATAATGTGCCGTCGGATTAAGTTCAGCAGATCATATTATCCTTAATTGCTTACTTAAGTACAAGTTTATAACACGGATTACAAATATAGCTGTTTTTGCGTCCCCTTTAATTATTTTAATTAACGGAACATTGAACTTTGATTCTATGATCTTAAAAAGGTATGATTAATAAAATTGTATTGTAAATGAATTACTTAACGTCGCAGTGTTGTAGATGACACATAGTCATAGTGATGAGAAGAAGTAAAATAACTGAAGTTAGATCAAGATAGTGCGTTCAACATGATTGCAGCCCGAAAGGGACCCAGACGACCAGATTACTCGCTGAATTCGCATCGCCTAGGGACAGACTGACATGTCGATAAATTGCCTTTTCTTCGTGATATGATATTTTGCCAGTTTATTTGCATTTACTTTAATATTTTCATCTCTACTACATAGATGTAGGTACATAGCTTTACTATACCAAATAAGCACACTAGGATTATAATATTATGTAATTATTAAAGTTAAATTACCATAAATTTAGACAACAGTGAGAGCCACACAACTTCAAATCTTGTAGTTCCATATAACAAACATAAAAATGTCAACTACAAAAACGTCATTACGTACAATAAAATGTATGTTCGTATTATTTGGTTATTTCTTACATAAAAAACATCTAATAAAAAATCTTTTACGAAACGGATACCACATTTAAAATTTATGAACGTCAAAGCTACCCAGTTCAGAGAAACTTCAGAGCTCCGAGAAATAGGTATGACTTTCTGAAATCTAATTTACAATAACTTTCTGAGATACCGCAAGAAATATGTGCGCCATTGTATTAAATTTACCCTCTAATTATAATGCCATATACTTTTATTAGAATTGTATCAATTAAATAAACTGCATATATGTAATTTAAATTCCAATATATACATATATCAAAGATTATGTTATTGATATGATACCATTATTTATTTTTCCGTATATATGATTTCAAGAGATATTTGAATTCCTTTGTTATTCTCATTAGGTGACCCTCAGCTTTGACGTCTCCCTGAATTCTGAAGGTACTTTTATTCTATATCTTTCGTTGAAGTTTTCCGCCTTCAGGAATTTATTATATAGTTAAATTAATCAGACCTTATGTAATATACCCGGAGTTTTATTTTTCTGTTTTTAAAAAAATCGTTTTTAATTGTATTTTTATAAAAATCATTATTTATCTAAAGTAAACATTTTCTTTGTTAAATTTGTACAGTAATATATTCAAGTGAACATTACTTCTTAAAGATAATATTCTTGTTAGGTCGCGTGATCTGAAAATTCACTTTATTTTCGCTTACCATATATTAAATGATTACATACAATGTTATAAGAGAATGAAAAACAATTTCAAAACCATTATTATTATATTTATCAATTTAATATATGTTGTCGACAACTTTTCGCATCCCTAGTTCTGGCCTAATGGAACCACGTGAATCAATAACTGCTGACCGTCTCATTACAAATCCCCTCTTTCAATCAAAACCATCCACAGAAATGTCACCTTTCTGCCCCTTATATTAACATCTACATTTCTTTGAATCACCTCTATATTTATGCCCTTTAATCTGGACTGTGTAATAAAAGTGTCAAACTGTTATGCCTTCTGAAAGGAAAACATCGAAAGGTTTTATTGAGTATGACTAATAAAATAAAAGAATATGAAGTCCGTCGAAGATTGGAAATGGAAATGTCTTTTAAATTAAACCTCCTACTTGTAAATGTTGTATAATAAAAGCTACGTATCCTATTATAAATAAACTCTTAATAAAATGTATGCAGAAGTCAAATGTATTCAAAATATTAAATTGTGTGTTTGGTTACATTAACAAGTTATAACTTAGATCAAGTTACAAAATTTGTCTTTGTTTGTGTATATGAATGTTACAACGTTTATTCTGCTTACGGTCACGTTTACTTACCACTAGAACCGGCACGGACCTGACTCGCTGAAGATGATTAATTGAACGTCGAAAATTTTAAATTTATAATACAGCCGCCGTGTTTGGACACCCAAGAAAAGCTTACGTGTTTTAGAACTTTTTAATCGTGCATAACAGAGCCTCAGTGATGGATTACTTGTTATATTATGATAGTAACTTTGATGCAAAATTGATGCATCTTTGATGGACAAGAACTTTTTGGACAGGATTTGTCCGTATAATAACACAAAGCTTCCAGATAAAATATTTTAAAAGAGGTTAGAAATCTTCCGAAATATAGTAACGCACATACTGTGCAGATCTAGAAGGCATATAAAATACAAATAACTGAATCAATATAGCAAATCCAATGATACGTGGCGGATCAAAGAGAGCCGAAAACATTATATACGAAACTAAAGAATCTATTAAAAGAACTGTAGACGCTTTTAATTATGCAAAATCAGCAACTGGCTTTTCGGGTCAACCGGTTCGAAAGAGGAGTTTTTAAATGAAACAATAGACGGGAAATGAACACTGGTATTTTGTGTTAGGGTAATAGTGGGTAAAGTATAAAAGTGGTGGCGGTATTGTACTTTATTGTACGATTTGTGAAATGGGTTCACAATTGTGGTAGATTGGAAATGAGGGTAATTTTAGAATGTGCTGATTGGTTATATTATTTATATTTTATGGTATTCTTAACAAAAATCAACTAAAAATAATAATTGTTCTTTTCTACGAATAAAGATTGTGTATGGTATGTTTCGGTTTCTATTTTATATACCTTAATTGTCCCTAAAACTAAGTTTCCTGTTATTAGTCATTGATATAAAACTATAATTAATTCATAAACATGACTTTAAAATGAAGCCTCTTTGTCAACAACTGTACAAAATTGCCTCTAGCGGCAAGTCACAATTATAAATAATATATATAATCTCTGAAAACTATTTCCCTGAGCCCTCGTTTATAGGTTAAACGTTTTGGAAGTTCTACTCTTTTCTCACAAAATATTTTAGGTTAAAATTTGGGCACCAACAAACAAATTTTTCTATAACTGTGTGCCCTCACTTATTATCAATATAAATATTAAATGTCCAATACTTTCGGCTTTATTGGAAATTCTTTAGCTAGCTCACATTCACCGCATACCTTTGAGAACCGAATGAATTTATCGTTACATTTAAAAAGCAATTGTGGATAAAATGAGAGTTTTAGGGCACGCACCGTTCGGAATCAGCTTTGAAATGTTTTAATATCAGCAAGCTTTCATAACTTTCAGCTGTTTATATTTAAAGCGAAATGTTTTTAAGGTTTTGTAATTGCTTTATTTATTCACTTTCACTTTTTTGATATATTTATTTTATTTACATCAAACGTTTCATTTACATCAAAACCGTCCCTCAACGGTTCTGATTACAATAATTTAGTCATATAGTTTATAAACATACAGCCTTGTAGCAGGTAGAGAGAAGTCCAGACACAATAAATGTAGTTAGCATCCAACTAATTTCCATGTAATGCTTTAGAGCCCAATATCGAGAAGCAGCCGCACTAACTACGGAGTGGACTATTAAATCTAGAGTATAGGACAACTTGATGTTTAGTGTTTCATCTTAAGACTCTGTACACAATGTTGGAGACGTCTATATATTTATGGTAATTTTGGTATGTTTTCAACGTTTGCCTTCTGAAAATTTTATTCATGTTAATTTATTGCATTTATTTTGACACGAATACACTTTATTTTCAGATATAACTGCGACATTTGTTTATCTTTCCGGAAAAATCTTTTAATAACGTATTATCTTACATATTTTTTCCTTTTTTTGGTTAACTTTATGTTAATTAGTCTAAAAAATAGTATTAATGAAGTATGAGACTCTTTTAAAAATAAAATATATTTAAAGTTATTGACGATTAGAATGTAAATACTTTTTAAAATAAATCTAAATATTGTTTTATTTAATATGTAGAAGAATCTGAGTACATGACCAAAGTGCTTATACATTTTGTTATTTATTTACATATTATATTTTGTTTAGTGTGAATTGACCTTAAGGGGTGTGCTCCTGAAACTGAGACATAAATCCGTATGATGGGACTTGGAAGTTTCTGCTCTATTTCACATTGTTACAAACAGTGCCCTTTAAATTGAGGTTCCCATTATTGTTTAATTTTCTCTAAAGTATTTTCTTTTAAACCTTTAGCCGATCTCCTGTAGCACAAAGGATTATTATATATCAAGCACAATAAATATTTATGTGTAATAAACAGTTTATAAAATGTTTCATATTACCATTCTAATTTTCTATTAGTTCAAGAAGTTGAATGTATTAAAACTGGTTTTAAATATATAATAAGGATAAAAGGCTTTTATACTTAGCCAGCGCTCCCTTGTGTAATACAATTTGATCTAGTCGTAATCAAGGAGCCGGCTGCGATTCAAAAAACTTTGTATATCGTTTCAAAATATTCATTTTATAATTAAATTCAATATGGTTAAAAATATTCGTCAGCCTGACGTTATATTCATAGCATATTCATGTTTTAAAAGTACAATAATAATCGATCATTTATATATTAAAAGAATTATTTTTGTAGTGTATTTTGACTTCAAAAATTACAAATGACTATTCCAATAAGAACTCTTTGTAAATGACAATTATGAGGAAATAGCAGAAAACATGCTATAAAAAATGAGGAAACAAAGTGTAAATCTGTAAGGGCGTGGCATTAAGACACATTTACACATGTAATGCAACCCTTTTTTTACTACGCCATTGTGGGATAAAAAGCTACGTCTGAATTAAAGACGACTCAACTTTAATATATTTTTCCCATAAATAAAATCAATACATGGGGTAACTAGATAAGATATTTAATCGGTTTCCACTTGAAGCGGACGGGTTCAAGAGTGATTCGGTGTAGCGTTGTTTTATTAGTACTTGTAGCTTGAGAGTCACTGATGCACTAGATAAGGGGATTGAAGTTGACAGTAATATATAGCGTCGTCATTTCAATCAATTTTTGTAAATATAATCAAAATTCCTTTTAGTGTCAAAAGCACCGACAACATATAGTTAACAACAATAAAAATCCGAAAAATTATATTGTATATTTTTTTCACAATTTCAACATAATCAGTCTTTTCATCCCCGATTTTATAGAACACGTAATATTTTTTAACATAATTTAACTTCGCTCTTGTTTAGCGGTCTTATGAACTTTTCTACCTCGGCATCCCACAACGTCTAAAATTTTAAAGATAGAAGAGGAACCATAATAAGCAACACACTGAACTTAATCATGAACGCTTATTTACATAACGCTTTCAACCGACACAGAAGATCAAAGTTTGCCTTTCTATGAGGCGAAACATAAATGAAAATCGTGAGTGAAATACATACTTTGATACAGTAAGTTATAAAATTCCTAAATATACATTAACACAAAACTATTCCCTATTCGGATATTATTTCAGAAGACAATGTTAACAACATATGTCAGTCCTTATAACACAATTCCCGTATATGTACATTAAGCCGTACATAATGTATTCAAAATGAAAGTACGACATTTGTAGATATTGTGGCCGGCTGGGATCGCGAATGCGAATTTAATATCTGTCAGGGGTAGAGCGCGACGTGGCGCTGGATACTGTCACTGTTTTCGGTTTTATTTTTGTTATGTAGTGATAACAGATAACACAGGTCGAACATTGTTAATTTTAAACGTCACCTTTTCTATACATATTATTCATAAAATTCTACATAATCAAATAATATAAAAGCTTGACTTATATAGACACGTATTTGATTAATTACGATTTGAAAGCCGTTAATCTTTTTAGCAAGATTGTCTTATGGTAATCGCATGTTTTGTCATCATTCGAATCAGTTAGACTACAGCTAACATTTGAAATAACTATGATATGACAACATTTTTAAACATAATCCAACGTATAGTGAACGCGATGTCAGCTTCCCGCATCCCAGTGTTATGAGACATCTCATTTCATGTGTTCATTCCTATTGTACCAATGGGAGCAACATTGTTTACACAAGGATTCTATATTTTCTATGTCTCCTGTATTCAAGCTTTAAATTTCTTAACAGCAAGGGATTAAATATGAAAACAAAACTCGTGATCGTCTCTACGAATAAAAATTTGGACTATTTCCTTTCTGAATTAAGTACATTAAATTAAACAATTATAACTCAGCAAGATATAAATTTCATCATAAAAAGTATGTTAGACTATATTCTATAAACATTTAAATTTAAACTGATTACTTTTACACTTTTAAGTTATGTATCAGCCAAATATATAGTAAGATGAAATATAAGACCAAAAAAATCTGTATGTACATGTATATTTGGTTCCACCTTACACTATACTTGGAAGGAATGTTAACGGCCTTCTATCTCGGGAGTATCATAAAATATTTTTTATTAGGATATTAGGGGCATGTAAATATGGTTCATACATTTTCGCGTTGCCTTAAGTCACTTAATTTTAAAGCCAGCTCACATCTTGTTTTGATGATTTTACACAATATTGTTAAATAAAACAGATCTATCATTCAACATTTCCGAATTCCAGATGAATAAACAACATTCAATGTCTGATATCTTCATAGGTATAACTGACCAGCAGTATTGAATCAACCTTTTGTTGGAGCAAAAATCATGAGTTCAGACATAGATACCCAGTCGTGTCGACTGAAATCATATATAAAACTATGGTATGCCGTCCAAGATATAATCGATAGAAAAAACTTAAATTATTATTTATCAATTAGTTTTTTAAACCATAATAAAACGTTCCAATAATCCTCACTATAATGAACATGATTTTTTTTTAATAATTAAAGTCAATTACATAAATTATAAGTATTCTTCTTTTGTAAAATTATGAGTCGACGTCGATAAAATAAACTGGAACAATATAAGTGTATAGACATATATTTTTTGGAGCAACAAAGAATTATCAAGGCAATATACGCTACCTCTCATCCCTTCTCATCTGAGGGGTGATTACCCCTCATTGTTCCCCCGAGTGTGCCCTAATGCATGACACTATTACGCTTGATGTGAACTAATGCTTTCAATGTGTTTTTATAACGAAATTATTGTTTCTCAAATGCATAACTCTACTATCAATACTTTTTATGATATGACCAAAATCAAATAGATATACTATATCTATATGGGACAAATTACACAACTGTAGCTTGTAATCTCCGTACAACAAATTTGAATCCCTCCCATAGGGTTACGATAGTGAATGAAGATTTAAATGACGGACGGCCAGCGTGGAGCGTCCGCGTCACAATATATACAATTATTGCTAAATACGCCGTACATTTATGTCAATGTAATTTTAAAATATTGACGAGAAAATTATATGTTCGCTTCGATTAAAATGTATAACTGAAAGTTATCGCTATTGTCCTCTCTATAAACCGGTATAAAAACTTAATTTTCCCTGGTCGAGAGGCTGTGTACTTAATTTAATCGTAATTTGTTAATCTGTTTTAGCTATACGTCCTTTTTAATTGTAATAAATATATAATAACGTTCTACGTTAAATATATCTGACCTTATATTTCCTCTGTAAACTTGGTTTGCCTTTCACACTGAATGCTACAGACAGCAATAGGTCTGTGTAAGTGGATTACCATCAAATATACTCACTACGTTGCTTGTCTTTCGTGCCTTGCTTTGACTCCAGTAAATCTAATAAATTTTATAGTCTCTTATCTGACTTATGAAACATAAAATAGTTTATATTTCGTATCCCTCTTTCTAACAATACTTTTTTTTTTGACGGAATGTTTTCTATTAATATAATTTTTAAGTTAATTCCAGTTAAAGCTAGTTACAGACAACACGTATGGAATATATAATTCAAAGATAAGCTTTGACATAATTAAAAAAAAACACAAAAGAACAAAACCAAAAGAGTAATTGTATACGGACATGGTTTAGACTTTTTGTACACATCAAAGAGACGCACGTTGGGTAATAATGAAACGTCCTAATTGCAGTCGATACAGGCGGAATATTGAGTTAATTAAACAAGGCAGGTATGCTAGGCACGTATCGTTTGATACAACTGACATAGCTAGTGGATAAACGTATGACGGAAATTACAGTTTCTCTTTGGTACCAAAAACATTGCACTTTGTAGTGAAACATTAGAGTTTTATATTTTCATGAGTCCATTTTTTCTTGAATTAATTATCAACACAATACTCATACATAAAACCGAAATGCTATATATAACTTGTATGGAAATAAATCGAAGTTTAGATAAGATTGCATGTAGTCTAATAAAAAAACAATATAGATTCATACACTTGCGATAAGATTATACAAAGAAAGTGAAGTGAAATTTATCTTAACGATTATTATGTCAGGTGTTAGAGTTTTGATGCAGTCGTTTACACACCACTTTCCAAACATTTAAATATAAGATGGATACGGAAAGGTCTTAGCAGCACTAATATTTTTTTGTCTTACTTAACAATATTCTGAGTGATGCCTTAAACTCTATAAGCGAGTAAAAATATAATGCTAGCTGCTCTCCATATTACAGAATATATTGCAAATGGCTGGAAATGTTGCTTTTGCATAGAATTCAGTGTAATCATTTGGAGCGGTTCACTCCTGGCATACTTGTTCTGCTGGTATGGTACTGAACACAAAACGATACTTATTCATGATATCTTAATCGTAATCCGAATTGAAAACCTAACTCTAATAACCAGGCGTCAATTAAACTACCTTTCTGTTCTCCATACTAGTAACATAGACTTCCTCTGTTAACTATAATCCTTTGTCAGAATGACTTGAAATTTTAAACTAAAGGACGGGGATATCAAAAAGAGTCCAGCATAAATAATTCTGAAAACAAATTCTTATTAGATTCTATAAAAAAATAGGGGACATCAAATAAAGCTCTTCGGTCAAGGCAACTGGCTTTTACTACTCAAACAAATTTTCATTTTCTCTTTTATAATATTTCATATCCTAGGCAAAATAACAACCAAATCCAATTGCTTTGTACAACTTCATATATTTCATTTTATCAACGGTTCAGGGGTTTCTAAGAAAGTGCATATTCCTAACTGCCCTTTTGAGACGAATATGGCTAATGGGAAATGATATATGGATACCAAGGAAGTGCGTCTTTGGTTTTCCCTTAAAGTTTTCTCAACATGAGATCTTTCAAAACATTAAGTGCACTACTGTGTCCTCAAGCGACAAGGCTGGTAACGGGAAGGTAACCTTTTCTTATTAGTGGGCCATCTTTTAGTAAACCTCTTTTTGACGGATTCAAAAATAAAAATTGTTGCTTTGTTAGATCACAAAACAGAAAAATATTTGTATCTTCTTTGAAAATAGTTTCAACACAACATATTGATACGATTTCATTTTTATAAAAATATATAAATAAGCTGATGATTAACAAAGCGACTCATTATTACAGTTACACTTTTAAATAAAAGGAATAACAAAACTAAATTTCCAGTTCCATATAAAAGTTAATAAATGAACTTAATACATACGTTTAACCCTTACTATTTCAAATAAAATGATTACTAGCTTTTAAATGTTCAATACAAAATCAATTTCGCGTGCTTAATTCGTGTCATATGCATTTAGTGTTTAAAATGGTATCAGTTTTGTATATTTGATCCCGATTAACTACGTGACTGGAATATTAAAATACGTCTATGATTTTACTTCACTAGGGAATAACTCAATTATTTAGGAATCAATTTTCATGAATGTTATATCCGACGATGTTATAATGCTTATAACAATGTATATAATGTAAATAATGCTCATAAGAATATTAAAACGTCTGAATTCTGCATTATGTATTAACATTTAACTCGAAAAGAAACTAACAACTGTCATTCTTAAATACAAACGGTATGTAAAAGGGAATGTATTAAAAAAATCAAATAATCATCCAACAAAGTTGTAAAAACTGACACCGTAGAACTAATAAAATAAAATATTTTAAATTAGAATTTTTAACTTTTCGTCACGTTTTAAAGCAAGGCATCCCAAAAATTATAGCTTGATTAAACGCCTTATAAATAAATAATATATGTACAATATAACGCTTCAAAAAATGTATTCATGAGATCATTATCGTTATTTCTTCAGAAGGGGTTGTAACACTTTTTTGTTGTAAGTTCTGTCCGTGGAGTAATTGGACCCTTTGAAAGTACACAAAACTGACCCTTTTACATAACATGTAATTTACATACATCTACGAATATATCACTTTAGTGAGCCTGATCTTTTATGCTCTTGACCTGTTAGCATATCATTACATTCTGTGGCTATTTTGTTAGATCATAAAATTACTTATTCCTCACAGTACTTTAATTAGTACTTTGAGTACCTTTTGCACTCGTGTGAAGGGCGAACAGTTTTTTCTAATGAAATATTATATTTTAAATTAAGATTCTTTTCATTAAAGTTATTTTACGTACACATATTTTATAATAGAGAACATGTTCAATGGCTTCCTATAAACCTACAATTTTTATACATTTGCTTTAAGACAATTTCGATTGTTAGCATTTAATTTGGTATCCTAATACCACCCAAACAAGATCCATTCTCGTCTAACAATTCATCTCACTTGAGATTATGGGCTGGGTGGAAGGGGGTGTCTTGGAGTTTTTGCTCGTCAAGTCACCTCTCCTTCGATGTAGGCAATAAAATCGTGTTGTGGAATGAGATTGGTGAAACTATTACTGACATCAAATGGATGGCGCCACGATGAATTGAAGCTACATTGGTGGTTATAATTTTGAGGAATTACTTTCAAATAAAAGGAAATAATTCTTAATCCAAAGTAAGCAATGCTTTTTAATATAATCATTTCATTTTCTCTTTCTTTTATGCTAAACTTTCGTAAATAAAATAAGAAAAGGCATGTGCGGATATTGTTTAATAGACAATAAATGAGCAGTTTTGTAAGGATTTGATATAAAAAAATTTAAAAGTGCTGTCGTCATTTTCATTCATGACAACAGGTTACTTAATAATATACTAATAATATCATTATATAAAACACAATCCAAAAAATAATTTTACAGTTAACTACTGTTCCTTGTTTTATATTTCAAATAAAATCAAACCGTATCCATGATCCGGCAAGTCTGAAAGCAAATTTTCATCTCTTAGAAGCTATTTTAAACATGAGATAGGTCCTGATCTGTCCATTAATGAGAGAGCACATTCACAACTCTCTCTAATTAATTCGAACCTCCCAGATTCGATGGAAAACCTCAATGTCCCTATAAGGATCAAGTGTCCCCATTCCTAATTGACTCCCAGAACTTATATTATAAACCTTATTTCTTTGGAAACAAGAGTGTTATCAAAGCTCTTTGACCGCTCTTAAGGTACTAATAATAAGAGTTATAATAAATTCTTGAATGTACAGCACTTCAGTTTAAGTGCTCTATTTGAAGCCAAGAGGTAGTTCCAATTACTTGAATTAATACTTTCAGTGTGCTTAATGCTAATGGAAATTTTAATGATATTTGAATCCTGTAAACATATTTAAAAGCCTTAATATCATCAATATTTATGTTTTATTAAAAATAGTACCTAGCGCTAACGCTCGGAAACTTAACACCTTATTTTTATAACATTTATTAATAAAATATATCAAGATTATCGTGTTACAGTCTTAATTTAAATAAATACGGCGTAATAGATTTCGTTTTATTTTAACTGAGACATGAAATCCAGCTCCGAATACCACCGTCAGTAAAAGAAAATTAATAAGACCTTATAAACAGTAATGTTGATAAAATATTTTAATTAATGCCAAAACTTACAAGTGTTCATGTTTTCTAAGCTTTACTTTTTATTAAAAAAATACCGCAGGGGTGTCAAATTCGTTTTCTTTCGTGAGCACTCATAAATAATTAATCTTAATATTTTTCATCATAAAATTTCTTGTCACAACTCCACTTAAAAAAATTCTCCAACACCGCTCTAAGAAAGGGTATCGTCAAGTTATAATAAGATGATTTTTTAAGAGAATGAAAAAAGAGAGCGTACTTATATAAAAAAAAGCATATTCGTTAGAGCTAGTTACATAGAATGTAATTGTTGTCAAAGAGTCCACGTAATTAATCAGAAAATAGGGTGAGAATGATACTGAATACTATAAAAATGGATTACAATTTCAGTTACTCTTTTATTCTTACATTGAAGTAGTTTAATTATGTTGATGACAAGAACAGTGATAAATTTTTGTTAAAATTTACAAAATATCTTTTCAGCTCACAGTTTTTTCTGTTATTTTTGATTACATTACCAGTGTTGAAAATTGTAAAAGAATATTAAAGTATAATATTTTTTATTAACTGCAGACTTTTTTTTTATGGTCACCCTAATCACAAAGGCCTTTCCGTAAACGGATCGGAACCGAGCCAATATTTACCCAACTTTAAAAATGGAAGTTCACATTGTCAACTACTTTTTTGTGCAGTTGGTTTTTTGCCAACTTGAAATCGTTTTCAGTGAAGTTAATACAATTTAAAAGCATTGAACGGTGTACTCATTGTTTTTCCTTTGAAACATAAAGTAAGTAGGCTTTTCAGGTCTACAGTACATGTAACCTTCAACACATTTTTTATATACCATTCAAATAGCACAGTGAATTACATCACGCAATTATTATGCAAAACAATGAACGGACAATAATGTTTAAGATAGTATTTTGTAACATGCATGTGTTTGCAATGATGCTAGATAATCTTTTTTAAAACCAAAGAGAATTTAACGGGTTACATTATTTTATTTAACAACATGAATCTGCAATAACATTGATTTATATACATATGTACATACAAACAGTTTCCCAGTAGTGATAAAATAATTTTAAAGATTTAAGTATCATTAGTCAATATTAGATCTAAAATAAAATATAAACTACATTTCTCTTACGCAAGTCAAGAAACTCTACCTAAAACTAATAAATAAAAAAATAAAAAGTTAATGAATAAAAAGTTAATAAATTCATGTGTCGGTGTTAAGCAGGGTCAGGCTTCAGTTTAGAATAATTATACGTTAAATTTCTTTGCTTTCAACGACTATGGGATTTTTATATTTAACGTGAGCGAAAAGACAGCAGGTTTTTGAATAAGTTCAAACCACAGTCCCTAGTGTGAGGCCATCAATTCTTAGCGAATCACAATAAATCGTCACAAATGTGCGGTGACACATCAATATAGGACGCCGCGAATGGCTCTCAGTAGGAATATAAATAAGATACTACACTGGCGACCAGTGTGTTGTATAATATTTTGGATTAAAAATGTTAATTTGTTTTAAATATTAACTATCCAAGGTAATGTAAGTGTCCTAACTTATAAAAGTTAATAAGAATAAAATTTAAATGAATAATGAAATATCATTGAGTAACATGATGCGAGTTAATACTTTAATCGAGAACCCGTTTACAGTATTCGTTTGTATAAGAAGAGTTGTTTTTAAATTTACCATTATAACAAAGAAATACATATTATGTTCTAACAAGTTGTATTAGCACAGCTTTATCACCTTAATGTTCCTGGATAAAATTAGAGACTTTTTTCAGACTATACACCGTTTTTAACCGACTTTAGCAGGCCATCGAAAATCGTATACTTAAATTCCGATTAAGATAAAAACGGAAACGTAAAAAAATACTAAGTGTGAACATAGCTTAATTAAGTTCAATGGCATAAAATCGATTAAACCGAGTTGAATCTAGATAGAAGAAGAATCGATATCGGATCACCATTTTCTACATTATATTATTATTCTTTCCATTCTTTTCATTTTAATTTAAAAAGTATTCATGCCGCCCGAAGGCTTCATCAAGTGATTTATAACCGTTTACTAACAGAAATTACCTATATTCATATCATCCAATAATATTGCACAAAATATGTATATAGACAATTTGCAGTTACTTGTATAGTATTTAAAAAAATAGACATTCTTTCTCCTTTTTATATGTTTTTACTTAATACCTTATAATTTTTTAACATAAACTATTGATATTAAGTAGAGAAAAGTCCTGAGTCATCACTATAATAATGAAATGCTAATTGGAGTTTCAGTTTTATAAAATTCCAATTAAGCTGTAATTTGATTGAAAATTACGTGAAACGCGCCATTGAGGTTTGGATGGAAATCATTCAAAATAAACTTCATCATGTCTAACGTCAAACGTATAAAATTTTAACATTCATTTGTGAAAGAGCAGGAATTATAATTTGGAATGTAATATTCTTTTTGGCGTAAAACTTAACATATTTTAGTAATTTCAACCGTACAAGTATCATGGAAACGTCAGACGTTGAGAACAACATCATTCCGAGATACAATATTTGGTTTATTGTAACAGAAATGTCTTGAGCCCGTTTGTTTATCTGTTCCGACGTGTTTGCACAACAACAATCACGATGCGAGTACTTGATACGAAATTTCGTCCATATACACTTAGCTGATGAACTTATTGTCTTAAATTATATGATATTGTCTATAAAATTATGATATTCTAAGGAATAGAATCCGATTTATTGCTTTAATTTCCTTCATCGTTTTTGTTTTATTCTGATTATTCTGTGAAAAATGTATGCCTAAGAATATAGCATTAATGTCCCTCTGTTTCGTCTTTAGTAATTTGTTTAATAATTTTATTCTAGAAATATTTTACAATTTAGAAGAACAT
>DVQP01001014.1:0-17772 GCA_018231745.1 Danaus eresimus | reverse complement strand
TCATATATATATATATATATATTAACATATGTATTTCGGCAGAACCTGCTGATTGTAGTTGAAGCACTAATGCGTAGCATCCAGTAGAATATAAAAGATGAATCTTAATTCAAAGATAAAAATGAATAAAAATGTTATTTTAAAAATGAATTGAACTTTAGCTTATTGAACTTTAATTTCGATTCTCTTTAAAATCCGTTCGTAATTATTCACGTCAGAGTACATTTAATCAGACTCATGAACTCCAAGTATTGTAACAAAAATATTCTTTAAAAGTTTAAAGTCCGCCATTTTCAAGTTGTAATGTAAGGCGCACAGAGTTACTCACTCTTTTATTTAACTTGTTTTTATAGTTTGGTTTGACTTTAGAATAAAAGAGAATAACGCAAAAGTTTAAACATTATGAAACTGCATAACAATAGACTCATTTAAGAGATCGAAAAAAAACTTGGTTTATTTTTTGTTCTCTCCTATTATGATGTGTAAATTAAAAAAATATATGTTAATATTCAGTTTTAGGTTATACTTATGTTTACCACTTAATAGGCAATCTTTTATAAACTTACTTTTTGCCATTAATATGTTTTTAGAAAAATGTAACATGTGATTAATGGCGCCGATAGAAGAAAAATTATATATTATAAATTTTATAGAAAAATTTCAACCGCTAGAAAAGCATTACTATTTAAACAATTTTTATTTTAGTCCAACAATATAGGAATTTGAAATTTTTGTTTATCGATTCTTTAAAAACATTAAGAAAAACAGGTAATCTCATAGCAATTTCACACAAATGCTGAATATTAACATTTAAGATTTCAATATTAAACATAAAATTCATAATGTAAATATAATTTTAATTAATTACAACCGGGCGCTTTAAACATTCAAAGCGGGATACATGCAATCTAATTTAAGCAAGTTGCACAATTTATTTCAACAGTCTTCCATTATGGATGTAGTGCCCCAATTACCGATCTCATTATAGCAGCAATATAAATGAGGACAACTTCCGCACAAGATCGTTGTATGACACGCAAATATCGAATGACCTATCGAATTTCAAACTTAGTAAAGGTCCACGAATCTCATAGAAAGGATATCTTATATGTCATTTGAAGATTGCATTTCAATTTGTCGAGAGTCTGAAAAGTATCTAGAATCCGCTCGTTATTTTGAGAAACCAGCAATAGCTACGGAAAAGCAATTCTAGACGCTTAAGTACATAATTCAGAATTTTTAGAAGTACAAACTTTTATATATAAAATTAATTAATCTTTGGCAACTTTAGTTTTATGCCATATTACAATGATTTTCTTAATAGTTTTTAAATTATATTACTTTTTACAAAATTATGTTATTGACACTCAATTTTTAACAGTAGTAGTCGTTTTTTGACTAAAACCATTTAGTCTATAGTAAAAAAAACTGCATCTCAATTAAGATTCCTTTGAGTAGGGCCATTGTTGTTCTAAAATACCAAATTATATACGTATAACAGCTGCATTTCTTATGACAAGGGAGTTTCAAGGACCCAAAACTTTTTTCTTCTTTTCTTTTCCCCAAGTCTTATTTCTATTGAATCCTTTTTTTCTTTTTCAATCCTCATAATCCCAGTGGCGGCAACAGCCTTTGAGGGGGCACTCGTACAACAAGCGATAATGGGAAACAGTAACTTCACATCAGATTGCCTCAAAAGGCGCTCTTTAAAACAATTGATAAAATATTTACAGTCTTAGCAATATAAGAAAGAAGAAAATAACTTCTTTTATTATTATTTTTAAATCAAATTATAAAAAGGACAATCGATATAAAAATAGCAATAGCACTGAATAGAAATATCAATAAGTCGCATCAATTAGTCTTTGAAGTTGATAAAATCTGTTTCTTTAGGACTAAATAATAAAACCGGGAATTTTATATAAAAAAGTCATTGAATTACCTATTTTACATAAAAAGGCAAAGAACATTGTAATAAAATATTAATTAATGTTACTTAATAATATCCATCCATCCGGTTTATGTTTTATATAAAGAAACATATTCTAAAGAACGGTTGCTATAAAAACAAAAATAATTGTGATTCTTGTAAAATCGTATTATTTATTAATTTCATTTGATGCCTTTATCATTGTACTATATATTAATTCATAATTTCTATGTAAATATAAAATACAATGATTTTTTTCATACGTTTAATTATTACACGAAGAATCTTACATTATACTTGAAGTACTTGTATTTGAAAAATTTACGAATCCATAAGTATCTCCGCCGGAAGTAATTTGCGAATCTTAAATATTATCTTAAATACTAAAGCTAGAGAAACAAAAATAACTTTGAAGAAACTTCTGCGACAAAATTTCCTTTCGAAACATCCGGTTTTAAATAAGAGACTGATTAATTTTGGGCAATGAATTACTAATTTCTTTAATTACGTTATTATTATAACGTTGGAAATCGAAAACTCTTTAAAATTACATTTGCAGGATATGACTATTATCGATATCGATAATAATGTATTGATTGTTCCTTTTTACTTCTGTTGAAAGTAAAAAATAATGTTATTTTTATAAAAAATAAGCATTAGTTTTATTAAAAATATCCGAAATGCTTTCATAAAATATATCCTTGGTGTTTTCGTCAAGGTCTAACAAATGGTGCTTATCGTTTTCAAGAGATAAACGACCGCAGTAGAGTGTTGAGCGACTGAGCTCGTCGATTTTGAAATATCCACAAACGCCTCCGAACGGACTATTGATTGGTATTCATTGCTTATAAGCGAATAAGCTAAATAAATTGAGAGGGTTTTCTGTATAGAAATAGAAATAAAGGGTAAGTTATTTGATATATCTGAGCTGAGGATTATTGTTTTTCGAAATATTCTCTTTCAGTATTTATATTTATATTATTTTTTCGATGTGAGTACAAATAATTATCTTTAAGAATGTATGAAATAATCTCTTGAAAAGTAATTGAGAATTTCATTTTTGTAGGATAATTTAGTTAAATCAGAATAAAACAAATTTTAAACATTGTTAACAATGAAAACCTAAAAGTAATTAATTATGTTTTTTGTGACTACAAATTTTAAATGCAATTATTTTTTTTGCATTATTTTTTTTAAACTAAATAAAAAGTTTTCCAGCATTAAAAATCAAACTTACCATGAAGAAAAAGTGGAGAAATCTCAGATCAAATTCCATGACGTCACTCACAATAAACTTATATTAATCCAAAGGAATAGTGGTACAACTTTTGTAACACAACGTTTTCAAATGCGCGCTCGCTCCAACGATATAGTTTAGCAAATGACCAAGTAGTGTGGAGCGTCCGTGCCGTGTCTACTCCCAAAGCTCACTGGCAGAGTGATCTCGACGGAGTCTGCGTAATAGAACGGCATTCCATACAGATTGCTATATGGGAATAAACGCTAATAAATTACCAACATCGTACACACGTACTCAACGAGCCCCGTGTTCTTGATTAGTTTGAAGTCCTCCGCTAATGTTCCCGCGCAGTCTAGATGTGATGGGTAATATAATTTTAGCTTAACATCCATTCTAAATATGTTTCCGTGACAAAAGCACCATAGTTTAAGACAAGATGCCGTCGTTAACAACTTTCAAATATCATTCAAGTGAATGTTAAATTGAAAATTATTTACAAATACACAAAATTTTAACATATTATTTTATTAGTCATATATGTATATATTTGAAGATATTTTATTTTATTAAAATAATATGATTAAGTATTTAGCATTATATGCATATTTTATAGTAATTTAGGAACAGAGTTTTGAATGTGTTTGTCGCATAAACATATTTTTCGAGTTTTTGGGATGACATGTTTTTATAATTAACTATTACTCTTATATGAGGTTGTTATTATCCTGCTTGAATTATTACTACAATTTAAACTTTTTAATGTTTAACAAAGTTAAAATAACTGAGATCGACACAACACATTTCAAAAAATTCTACTACTTCGATCGATGTCATTTTATATTTTTTTACTGCTCAGTACGATATATTAAAAATATAAATTAAAAATAAGTGACTATTATTATGTTCAAACATTAGAAAATGACTTTGAGTAGCACAATATTTTACTGCCAATGTTATAATATAGTCTTAACAGACTTGTGAAGTCAGTGGCCCCCGTTTTGTATTATCTATTTCCATGATGCTAAAGGTTATTTGCGGAGCTTCCTGGATTTCATCATGCAAGACTGCCGCAAGCATCAATTAAAATGATTAAAATTACGACTCCGTTCCAACATAGACAATAAAACATTGTATGCGTGTTTAATAATTTCTAGCATTTTTTTAACAAAAGAAAATATCACTATAATACTTCTTACTTTTCAGTCGACTTAAAGGAAATTTCCCCTATTATTAATATATATTGTCAAGACATATATTAATAAAACTTAATACAAAATTAATATGCAATATTGTTTTTCAGCGATGGATCACGCCGTAATATATCATAAGCATAGCTATTAAAGTAAAATAATGTGTGCATAGTTTTTATATTGCTAGTGCTTTATTTACGTAATTCTGGACTTGTTCACTGCTTTAGTTTACCTTTTTTCTTTTTTAAGGAGTTAACTTGAAATACCTAAAAGTTTTTTCTTATGATTATAATATAACACGTCAGAGATCTTTTATGTAAACAATTTTATGAGGCCCATATGAGTTATCATTCTCAGAAAAAATAAAAAACACGTGTACTCACAAATCTCCTAAACTAGGATTATGTGGCACAAGACAAACTAAATGCAGTTTCAAATTAATCTATCTTTAAATGTCGCATTTTTATTAATACAAAAATTTTTATTTTAATGAAGACATAAATAACATCACGATTTTTGTTATATTTAAGTAAAAAAAATATTATTGAATTAATTCTTCTTTCTCCTTATTCGGTAAACTTATTAAACTAAATTTGAAGGATTATTAAACATCACTTTCAACTGTAAAAGTTTTAGGCGCGATATAGATTATTTTTTTAAAGTTGGAGCAATTTTCAAAAGCTCAAACATCTTTTAGCGGAATGAGACTAAGACTTTCGAGAGTATCCATTGAAATGAAACTAATATTTTTTAGATAACTACGCATATTTTATTATTTCAAACACTACACGGCCAGTTACATTAAGTCTGCCCGTGATCACGGTCGCTGCAAAGTAACCGAAACGTCGGGATTATGTTGTTTTTGAAATAATAAAATATGCGTGGTAATCTAAAAAATATTAGTTGCATCTTTTAGCGGAATTTAATGTTTTATCTGTGACCGGATTTCCAATATAAGCCATTTCCATAATTAATATTGGACTTCGAATAACAATCATAATTAAATTGAACATTTACTGTTATACAACATTACGCGTCTCACGTAATATGAGCATTTGTTGGCTTACATATAAACAAACAATGAGAATCTCAAATTATAATACCTCCAACCATTGCTACCACTGCCACTGGCACTTCATTGATATCTATCAACAAACAATATCAATACACTTATTAATATTAATATAACAAATAAAATAAAACTTGTATACACTATATTTTTATTCTGTAAATAATTCACCAAAATCTCGATAAAACGAACAATAACAAAATATTGGAATATTATATAAGAAATTTGCAACAGATGGGAAATAATTATTTTTTATTCAATTTATTCCTATTTTTATTATTAATATTGAAAGTCTGTACAAATACTTACTGATAATTAGACCCATATTTAATTATCAAAGCTATAAATTACAAAAATATTTTTCTGTCTACCGACTTAATTATTAACTCCGAAATTGTGTTCGTTAAAACGCCTACGATTCCTACGAACACCTAACATCTGAGGGAGTCATTACACATTCATATAGCTCATTCTCTTTTGTGCTTCCTTAATTTTATTGTGGTACTAGACACTTTTAATCTTATTAGCTGAACTTCTCCCTACATTGGATTACTTACATACGTCTAAGCGAACATTATGGATCTGTAATGAAATACGCCTTTTCTAAGTAACGCGGTTATAAGAGATAGCGCTCTCTTAATTTACATTTTTGAGTGTGAGATTATTTGGATGGAAAAAATGTTATTCAGTTAGTAAAACATGTATATTTAACCTTTACATAGTCTTGAATATTTATATGTTTTTATAATAAATATTATTTCAATATAAGAATTTAAAAGTTAATAGCAATGCCAATAATATTATTATTTTGATTAGTGTATTAAGGTCACGGCCTAACGCTTCTTGGCCAACTATATTATCTTTGGTAAAAGCATTTGAGTAATTTTTTAATACTGTATTTTAACCCTTTTCTATAAGTTTCGTAAATTGTACTAAGATTTTAAAATTGTAATTATTCATTTCTTCTGAATTCTACGATCAATAAAAATTTACATTAATATATAAAGTCATATTTACATATAAGTAAGTATAACTAAATATTATAAAAAAACTTTTGAGCGTTGTAATTTTGCAATATACCAAAATACATTTTCAAAATACTCTTTACGATTTGAATTAAAATAGTTTACATGAACAAAATATTTGAAAGAGAAAGATAGAAAAATTATTTTAGGTCACAACAAATAATAAAGTGCTGGTTTATTATTCTACACTAAAAATATCGGGCACAACTTATCCTCTATAAGTCGGCTTGTCCCAAGGGAAATAAGGGAAAGCGGGAAATGCGCTTGAGTCCCCACGCAAATATGTCTTTAAATATTATTCCTTGTAGAGTTGTCGGCTATTCATGCACAGCAACTTCCGATGCTTTCAAACCATTTAAATAAAACTTAAATAAGCGCATATTAATTATTTTATTAAGAAATATTTTAAGATATTTTTATACACTTAGTGTTTATAAAATATTTTAAGTATATCTGATATTTTTTCAATATTCCACATAGTTTCATAAAATTTTTAAATAGCAACCTTATATGAAATAAATTACAATTAAATGGAAATAGGAATCGACTTGGAAATAATTCACACATAAATTTAATAAATTTTATAATGATGAAGTAGTTTTATAGTACCCGTAGCAAGATTTTAGTATCGAGATTCAATAAAAAAATATAAAGTTACATTTTAATAGTATAAAAAAAAATCATAAACATATTTATTTACCTACAGATCGTCTCAGCATTCCAAATTAAACTTTCATTATTTTCGACTGGCTAGAGAGTATAGATTTAATATCTGCTTAAGGCATCGGAGCCACTAACTATGAGGTTGCTGTATCGTTAATTGTTTTAGATTTATCTAAAGGAAACCATTCCCAACACACAACTACATCACTTTATAAATTTCAAAACTTTTATTAACTTTGATTTCATTTAGATATTATTGGCACGCGTTCTATGATTGTACTTATCTAAAATGGGAAATAATGGATAGCTCATATTCCTTAGGGACTGAGCAGAATTCAAAATTAGTAGAAACTGTTAACTAAACTAATAACATTAAAATCCGTAACGTTTTATCGTAGACTGTTCTGGATTCTGCTTTAGATTGTTTAATCAATTCTAAAGCAAACAGGCAAATACATTTTATGTTTTGCGTAACCCTTCAGTTGAAACGAGATTCTGTCGCGCAATTCTCCGTTTGGTGCCCTAAAATTATTTACCTTTCATTCCGTTCACTAAATGAGTAGGTTTATTGGATTAAGTCCAGAAAGCTTCGCCCTTAATTGGGGCTTTCCAACAAATAACTTTTCTGTTTTATCAAACTCGGACAGGTCTAAAATAATGCTATTAATTAAATTATATAATAATAAGCGCGTAATTTTAATTCAGTAATGATTTTGTTATTGTATACTTTTAACATTCAACATGAAATGTCATTCCAAAATAGCGGTAAATAAAAGAAACAAAAGCGTAGCTATCTCGCAATGAACGAAAATCGTTGATTCACTTCAACAAAACGAGAATGAAGCAATTGTATGTGAAATTGTTTACATCCTCTTCGGCCTATGAAGATTGACGTCAATATTGCAGAATTGAAAAGAAACTACTTGACCATTTCATTCTATTGCGCAGACTAAAATATAAAATTTACTTACGTATGCTTCCATTTTTACCCGTAATGTAAATCAAACAAACAAAGTTGAGAGAGAAAGTATAATGATTATATGTACATAAAAAAAAAGACGAAATAACAAAACAATTCAGTTGGGTTCGTGATATAAACTTATATTAAAAAAACTTGTTTCATATAGTAGATTGAGTTTGTTCAACATTCATGACGTTTAGTAATAAAGGGCCATTCTGATTCATGACTTCACAAGCTCGTTTTTATGTATAGTTTATCACCATCTAAATCGTGGTGGCCTAGAGGTTAAAAGCCCGCCTTTCAAGGCTGAGGGCGCAGGTACGAAACCTGGCAAGTAACAATGTGATTTTTCCTACTCATATGTACTTTCTGAGAGTATTTAGACACCACTGACAGGCGGTGAAGGAAACGTTTACTTATAATTTCAAATTATAAGTTTGAAATCGCCAATCCCGTCTTGAGCAAGCGTAGTGATCAATGCTCAAACCTTCTCCATGTGAGAGGAGGCCTATGCCCAGCTGTGGGTAACCGAAAGGCTGATGATGATGATCATGATGATGATGATGATGATGATGATGATGATGATATCGCCATCTAGGTATTGTTGAGTGTTTGCCTTATATGAAGTAATAACATATTCAATGGGATTTGATAATTACGGGTACACATGTTTCGATACAAAAAAAATAAAGCTTATATTTCTAGGTATTAAAAGTTTAATGTGTATTTTCTATTAATTGGTACACTTATACTAAGTCTTTCAGTTACCCAACTTTTCTGTGAGTCAGCCAATCACCAACATAACTGAAATGTATGATCTGACCACGTACGTAATGAGGGTAACTTTTTCTTGTACATAACTACTTATCAAAGTCTAGCAATGAATAGAAAATATCCAATTGATTGAATAATATGAGGTGAAATATATTTTATCGATTAACACAATATAACATTCATATTGTACCTGTTTATTATCATTTTTGAAAATATCCTTTTATTATTATTTCTTCTTCGAGCCTGAAATGTAGTGTAAATGAACATTAATAATATATTTCATTAAAAAATATGCCATTGATGATATATAAAAAAACTTTAAAATTTTAACATTTTCATCGAAAAATTTAATGTATTCGCTCTTTAAAGTCTGTAATTCCCCAAATAGTTATTTTACTCCGACGAATTCATTTTTAGTCGGCATATATGTCTGACGTACTTTAATTTAGGCTTTTAATCTGGTCCTTGCATCACACTTTTGAATGTAAGTATCAATGTAAGACATATTTTTCTTCGTTAAGAATTTAATATTGCGGTTGTTACCAAAATAAATTTTTAAATTGAGCTTTCATTTAATTTATAGTTAAAAACATTCCAAAAAGATTTTTTTTAAATAGAAGTGTATGTACTATATTTGTCATTTTTGTATCTATTCAAGTAATACATGCTTTTTTGGATCACTTTCAACAGAGCAGGTTTTTCTTTAATATTTAATTTCATTTTATGTTGTCAATTTCTTTTATTAACAACTTTTTATACAAAGTTAGTAAAAATACTATTATGTATTTGAACCTCATTGCTTATTTAACTATAACACATTTTTCTTATTAACATCAAATTGTGAATATGACAACATAACATTTAGCTCATTGGAATTCATTCAAATTTCCATATATAATTATTTTGCGAGCAGAAATGACATTCAGAAAAAATATGCAGTGTCAAGTTATGACAAATGAATAGAAAATATGAATAAATGTTACAGTTTATGAAAATTTATAGATCCTTATCTTTTTCATTTACATAAGAATGACTTAACGAATTTAATTAAACTTTACAGTAATATAGATTAGTCATCAAAATAAGACATGGGCTGTTATATATCTCGGAATGCCGTATAGTTTCCGGGCGGTATAGCAGTTGAATTTTGTATAAAGTCAAATCACAACGACTATAGACGTTTCCTATTACTTACTATATCTATTGTTTAATAACATTTATACCGTTTCTCTATGAGCTAAATTCTGAATTCTACGAGGACAAAGCTAAAAACAAAAACTAGTATATAATAAATAGAATATGTATACTAGATTTTCTCGCCTAAGTTTACAAGATTTTGAGATAGCCATCTCTCAAAAGATTATAAATAATTTAATAAGAGTATTGGATTTTTCTCAATATTTTTAAGAAATAATGAGAAACTCTACACATTTTAAGTTATGTATTCAACTTTTGTATCCGTAGCTTTGAATTACGCGTTCGTTAGTGCAATGCATAATGCAGTATTCGGTGCGTTTAAATGAGGAAAACGAGTTCCCGAAAAGTTGGAAGACTAAATATTATTAATGAACTTACATTTCGATCATATTTATGATGTACAAAACTATGTGAACTAAAATTCACGTAACTGTTTGAACTAGGAACGTATTAAGAAGTTTTTAGGCGAGCAAATAAATTCTACCAAGAAAACAATTTTGTCATCAAAATTCATTAACATTTTTGTTGAGACAACGATAGCTCAATTCTGATCGCATAAAATACTTCAAGAGACGTGATAAAATATGTAAAGGTAGGAGTGGACACAAGAATAATGAATAAAATGTAACAATCACATTATCTGGACCGATTGATTAATTTTCTTTTTATGTTTTCGTTCAAAAGTAAACGTTATATGTTGAACAGAAACATATGAACCTATATAGACGCATTCATTAAGCGCAAGTATATCTAATTCGTGATTAACAATTCCTTCCTTATTTGCCCATAAACAGCTTTATAAATGTAAGACATTTTAAAAACCCAATATATAACATTTTAGTAAGTAATTGGAGGGTGACTTACATTGAAAGTTGGAATGTCTCTTTAGTAACCAGATGCCAAAAGTTTTTGCTTTATAAATAATGTTTTTCTACCTTCCACAGAGAAAAAGTCTTAAGGTAAAAAAGTTTCTATTTATCTCTGTCAAAGTGACCGTTTTTAACTTCCAAGTTGTCGTTAGAAAGAAAAAACATAACCTATATGCTTTGATTTTTAAAGTGTATGAAGTAAATCGAATAAGCTTCGCTAATCTTCTTATGTTTTAGCTGTGTTTTTCCCTAAAATTACAAAATAGTAAGATCGACAAATTCAATTTTAAATATTTCAATCTTCTAAAATATTTTGATTTCGCATTTGTTTTTAAGGATATCAACGAGGACGATTCTAAAAAAAAATTAAAATTTTATGTACCACTATAGAATATATGTAAAGCTGTAGTATAATATGAATAATAAACAATATTTTTTTTTTGCATAAAAATCTCTCTCATTTTCAAATGAATAAAGACAATTTAAATAACGATTTCAATAAGTCCCTTAAAAATAAATTTAAAAAAGTATTGCAGCATACCTTATGTACTTATAACTTAAGCTATTAAATTTTAAAGTAATTCTTCCAATCTTCTTCTTCTTATACATTAAACACTTTCTTAGTCAAGATTTATATGTCTTAAAAATATGTTTAAGCTATAATAATAATACAAAAATTTTAAAATTATTTCTGAAAATAACATTATAATTCAATATTGAAACATTATTGTAAAAAAATCATTTTCATATTTAGCACGAAAATTGTAAACGGCACGTTTCATCAAGCGAGACATCGAAACAAATGGACTGGCTGGGTATCTTCCATTGGAATATTTGAATAATTCATGTACACAATCTATAAACCACACAGCGGAGAGCATTTTACAGAACAAACAAATTTTATTGATCTCTCAGGCGTTGTTTGTACCTCCACAATAAAATATTTACATTTACTTCGCAACACCTGGCCTAGCTAGACAACGCCCACCGCAGACATTAGAATAATGAAACGTTCGCCGCTTACAAACCCTTTGCCTATTGAATAAAATATTATATATCAAATATACAAAACATTAATTTTCCGCTCTCAGTGCAAAGATAAAGTTATAAATTAGAATTAGAATTAATTTAACATTCGCCGGTTCTGACTGTGTTTGCTAGCTACAAAAATAGATAATTTAAATTAATTATTTATTTATACTGCAGTATATTAAGAGTTGGCAACTTTTTCTCAGATAAAAATTTTTATATTATTTATTTTTACAATTACCAAAAAGAAAAAAATAATACTTAATAACAAATTTAATCTAGAGCTCATAATATTCACAATTTATTAAAAAAATCTGTTAATATTCAAGGATTATATCAAGTTGAAGTATAATAATCTTCGTTCAAACAGGAGTTTTCAAAGAACATGTCAATTTTTAATAATATATCTTATAAATAAGCACGGTCGGTAAACAACGACTAGTGCTATTGCCGTCAGAAAAGGTGGTAACAACTTCCCTGTGGTATTTTTTTTATTTTTATTTTAAATATTTTTTCAACCTGCTTTCGTCCATACACTAACTATGCGTACTTAAAAGACATAGATGTTTTTTTAAGAATATACTCAATTTAAAAAATTGTCCTTTTATTATTAGTAAAAACTATTTTAATGAAACAACGACGGGTACGGGAAAACCAAATAATGGATAAAATCGTACATACAAAGTGATATTTATAAAAATTTCCACGGCACAATTCTTTATGATTGGCATCACGATTGCTAAACTCGGCTTCGATTACCGCTGGTATTGTATAATAATTTTATTAATAGAAATATCCCCTTGTTTCTGACCGTAAGCGGATTTAAAAAGCAATTTAAAAGTAAATTAAGACCGGTAATAAATATTAAAATGGCTCTCATAAGCAAATATTTAAAATACGCTTTGAATTAACCTTCCATATCGTAATTCATAATTTATTTTACCTTCTTTCCTATATTACAAGTACTGGGGTAAATTTGTTTGGACTTATAATATTTTGCAAGTCGAAGAAGAAACTCTAGAATTATTTTAGTTGATTTTGAGTACGGTATGGTATATCGGTGACAGCGCCGCCCTACCTGAATCCACAAGCAAAGTGCGGTTAATAAATAAAGCCCATTAAATAATGTAAGGACAAATATTAAAAAACAAAATATTATGTCAGCCGATCACAAAGATTATGAATTTGTTTCTACTAATAAGTGACATGGCTTAACAATTTAACAACATTCCTATTTATGCGATTTTTCCTATTTTATAATGTTAATAGTAAATCTACGACCTCCACATTAATTTTGATGATTGAAATTAACAAAATGTACAACGTTATGTGTTAATGCACATGCAAGTTGCGGTTTATATGTTAAAATTGCGGTATTCACAATATAAAATACGATAACCGACCTAAATGTATTATTTAAAAGCGCTTATGTGAATCCATTGTTACCAGAATTTAAAATATTGTTAAGAATACGAGTACAAAGCTGGGAGTAGGACACGCACGTAAACTGGCACAGTCTATCTCTTTCATATCTTCATTTTGTTTCCGCATATTTGTATAGTTTGCTAGATTCATTCAATGTGGAGTTTTACTTGGTATGTATGATACAATGAGATGAAAAAAACAATTTTGCTTTTTCTATCTACGACATCGATTCTAGTTCACACTCCGCCATAAAATATTTATCACAACTAGGGTTTTATTATAAAAAGCTTGACCTGAGAAGACAGCTTGGTTTATTCTATTCAGTAATGTTGTTTTAATGGGGAAATTAAATTTTGCATCGAAAACAAATAAAGTAAGTTTCAATTTAGGCTTACATATTTTAACTGCCATCCAAAGGGCATCGTTCAATATGTTGCCAATATCATACACCTCGTGAATTGATTGAAGCGTGAAAGCTAACATAAAACCGATGGAATAATTTATGAACGTCAATCACTTTTGTTTAATCAAGTTTAAATACGTTATAGGATTGTGTTTGAAGAGTCTGATGTTTTATGGTAAAAATAAGTTTATTGTCCTTTTCAAATAAAATAATTTTTAGTTACTAGTATATACATATATGGATAACGCTAAGCAAATACAAACGTTCAAGCAGAACTAATAAAACAAATCGAGACTATTGTTTTCAAAGAAAAAAACAAGTTTAACACTTAAACTATATATAAGATTGGATTAAAGATAACTTAGAATAAATAAAGTTAATCATATATTTTATAAATGAAGTCTTAGTAACGTACATGTAACCAATATCAACGGAATTCGATTAAACCGTGGGTGTAGCCAAAAACTTCAATCTTGCTTGGAAAAGTCCTTTTTATAAAGGCGGTATTATGAAGACGGTGGATGAAAGGAGTAAATGGTGCGAAATAATCTGAGCTCTTAGTTCTACGTAGCTGAAAACGAATTTATTGCTCCTCGATACTCATAGCGACCCATTTTATTGACACCTTAATACCGCACCGAATACCGACTGGTAGCTCTAGTATCTACGTACGTACATCTTTTCGGTTTTATATACGGCACGTTGCAGTTTACTAAAATATGACTATAGTTTGGAGCCAGTTCAGCAATATGGCAAACATTCAAAAAATTTCAGACTACATTTTCGACTCGATAGAACTTCAGAAAAAGTCATCAAAAAGTCACCGTGTTGTTAATACAGGCGCGTAAAGCTGAACTAACTTTTATCCATTCGTTGGCCGGCTAGAAATTAAGCGGCTGAAAATTTTATCTACACTTACTGGGAATAAAACATTGAATGTGAGCAAATTAGTAACAATATTGACGTTTTTTCATGTTACTTTTTAATTTATATATTTTATTATATTTTTTCTTCATTCAATTATTACATATTGTTCGTAACCTCTCTTCAGAAATAAAAAACCCTTAAAACCACACAGATAATTTTCATTATAATTATTTATAAAATCTACGTATGTCAGACTAATCACAAACATTATAAATGTTTGAATCTTGCATTTTATAATACAGATTTGAACATATAAAAATATATTTATTGTATATGTCTCACAAAGAATAAAACAGTGTTTAATAAACTACGCCTCATTATTATGTACGCATTTTATTTAGTAATAATTATATTATGACTATTATATTTTCTCTAAGTTGAAATCCATTATAAAAATAAATAACAAATAATGCATTTACAAACCGTTCTTTGCATTAAGAATCATCACTTCTACTATAAATAAAAATTCCTCATTTTATGTTTAACAAGAAGACTATAAAGTATTGACATTACATATAATTTATTATAATGAACTGATGATTAAGTTGAAACAAATTGTATCTATAAATGTAAAGCTACGAAGTTATCTATTTAATATGATTATCGTTTAAAGAACGTGGTTAATACTACTTCGAATATGTTATCAAAGTTTAGATTAACTTCATCAAAGTGGTAATAACGGCTCATTAGCAAAAACCACTAGTACGAATTGGGCCAAAGTCAAGCCACATATTCCATATAGTTTTGAAGTGATACCAGCCTTTGAATTTACCGAAGCAAAACTTGTCTAAATATTTATCAAAATAAATACTGGTAATAAAATAATTATGTTACGGGCTGATAACGCTGGCATTGAACTATTTTAGCGCATGAAGCTTTAAGTAATTTTCGAGATATATGGATGCTCGTATACGAATATAAATGTATTCCTTTTTGACAGAATTTATCGTAAAATTAAAAATATTTTTAAAACTGTTCCAGTTTTTTTGCCAAGTATTATTTTTCAATTAAAATTTTATAATAGAAATTTATCAGCATCAAAAACAGATGTATGTGAAGAAATAAATATAAAGTGAAATAAGAATAACAACTTCGTATGAAAATTTTTATTTCAATATCAACTAAAATCGCAAGAATATTTTTCTAATTATAGACGTAAGAATAGAGAGTTCTCCATATATTTTAGTTTTGAAATGTTTGAAAATCATACTATAGACTAAAAAAAAATATTTTATACATATTTTTATGATAATCTTTTTAACCTGAAAAAAATAATCAAAGAGATGGAATTTTAAGCCGTAACCGAAGTATAACATAAACTGTTATTCACGTCGCACGTGATATTTTAATAGCCATTTTCTTTCATCCTGTTTATACTCGAATTTTCAGGCGCTGAAATTCTTACATAATAGTATCATTATTTTTTATGATTTTGTAAGTAGAACATTCATACAATTTGTTAACCTCATCCCCTCCTTAACTTTCTTGAAGGGCTTATATTAACTTTACAAACCAAAAAAATAATAATAATACAAAAAGAATTTAAATGTAAATGTTTTTATACCAATTATTACTGCTTTTATTTAGTCTCGAACTATTGTTTTGTATATTTTATCTCTATTTAAATTAAAATGAAACAATATTTTATGTGCAATTCTTTTGATAACCCCATGACATTTTGTTTGTACTCGTATAATGTTGAATCATGTTCACACCGAATTTAAGGTTTAACATGCTTCATAATATGAACATGAACGCAAGTTTCTTAACATTAGTGTTCCCAAATAGTGTATACTCATATATCAGGTTAAAAAAAAAGGAAAATTGTAGCAAAATTCTTATACTCATTAAAAATACTTCTAGTAGTTCAGAAAAATATTTTTATTTTCCAGAATGACGTATACCTTTATACCCTAGTATTTTTAGTAATAAAATACCGGCTTCTTTTGCATACAGTATGGGCTTTTTATTATTTTTAATACACGCCATATTTAAAATATTTCAAAATTATATTGCACTAACCTAGTGTATTTTATTATTTCACAGTATTACTTTAACATGATACGTTCATTTTATTAATATCTTTGGAAGAATACAGTTTGAATGGCCATAGAAACGAACGCTTTTGAATATTATCAAAGGTATAACTTCAAAAATACAATGAAGATTCTTATTATGTTATATTTCCATTTTATTAACGGATGTTTTCCTTGTAATACGATGAATGTCTACCAGATACGATATTACGCAGTTCAGAATAATCAAGATAAAAATACATAATATTAATTTTATATGAAAACATAACATAAAAAAAAAGAGTTGACAGCTTAGAAAAAAATATCATTACAAGAATCAGTATTATAAATCGCAAATACTTAAAGTATTATAAAAAATATCAGTTAAAACAAACAAGAAACTTCAAAATTTAATAAATATTAACATAAAAATATACAATTTTAAAAATATTACGAAAAGTTACGAATTCCTTAAAAGAGATTGTTTACATTCTTTTCTTACAAAATTAATGGAGGGTTCCCCTATTCTCATAGGAAGGACTTGCACGATTGTTATGACATAAAATAGTGTGCTGGTTGGATTCAAAGCCTTTGCTTTGTGAATATTGAATCAGTTTAGTTCAATATATTGTTAGACAAGCCGTTACAAAGCCGCGATTCCTTTGTTATAGAAGGTATAGTAAATTTGAGGTTTTAATTAGCATAATTGTATGCATAGGGATCTGAACAAAAGACAATTTGTGATAACATAGGTATATATTAAGTAAAGTTGAAATGTTAAAACAAAGTTACAGGTATGTATGTATCTATTACAAAATATTGTTCATTAAAATTATACAAGAAAAAACTACATACGAAGAAAAATTCCAAAAAAAAGCCCCCGACATTTGGGCTTCTTTGCAGCAACCGTGTTCATACGTGAAACAGACGAGATTTTTTTAAATACTAAAATACGCGTAGTAATTCGAAAAAATTTTTTAGTTTCATTTATTTCATTTTGTTTTTTTTTCTTAGTCGTCAGAGATGTGTTTGACCAGCAACGAGACAGAGTTAAA
>DVQP01001013.1:0-17782 GCA_018231745.1 Danaus eresimus | reverse complement strand
TAAAGATGCTTTGAATTGTTTTGATAACGCAATGTTTATTTTGCCTCCTCTATTCGTGTCCATCTAAATGAGATTAATGGCGAATCTTCTGGTTCTAAATCACAAAGAGATCGTTAAAGACACCTGTCGTTCGCCAGAATTCGAGGTATCAAACTTCAAATTGACGAAAAATATACTAAGAAAAAGTTCTTAATTTTGGGGACAAGGTTATCTCGTAAATTTATATATTCCCGTATATTATAATTGTTAACATTTTATTCCCGGCCCGACGTCAAACACAATATATTTATAACTGATGAGATTCTTTAATAATATAATAAATGTAAACGTTAGAAATCGTATTGGGAATAAAAAATATTCGCGTAATCATTTTAAGTAAAAAATTCTTATTAATATTATTTTTAATTATTGCTGTAGTTTATAAAACGTTAATACGTTTGTTGTTGTTGTTTTTGAACTAGTCTTCAAAAAAAAATACAGAATGGATAATAAGCAGCGCAAAATACTGAAAACACAAGTTCTATCAAAATTGTTTGAAAGACAATAATTTGAATAAATAATAAAAAAATAAGATGTATAAATTAGGTAACTAACAGGAAAATTAGTTAGAACAATTTTATTCGTTGGAATATTTAAACTAAACTATCACTTTCAAATAACAATAATAGTTCTGAAACTATGTGTCATAAAACCAACACAGGTAACAATTTTACATCACAGCCGAATTCAAAATCTGTTAAAGCAATAAAATGCTCCATTTGAAATAATAACGCTCTTGAGGTCTGGGACGTGCTAGTTTCGAAATAGTAGCAAACAGTTTGTTTATTGTTTAGATCTATGCTCTCGTGAATAGTTGCCAAAAGTCGTTAACACTATGCAGGCGTGCGTAAATATTGATATAATTGTCATTGTTTGAAATGGTTCAAATAATCGCACTTTTATATTGGTGGTTATAATTTTATGTAGTTCAAAAAATAAATCTCCAGATATTGGAATAATTTTTACAATGTGCAACATAAATTTGACACCGACGACTCTTGACTTAATAAGGTTGAATCTTTGGGCGGGTAGCCAACGTCTTGTATTTAGGAACACACGCTTAATTTATATCATCCCTTGTAACATTGTTGGGCAATGATAAAGCGACCGTAGTGAACCGCGTGTGCTAAATTGCTTGGGTTGGTAATATTACAGATTAACTGTTCTCCAGTTCATGTGCATTGTTCATTACAATTTGGCTCACGCGTTATTAGTTTTGGAAATACTTATCCTGTGTGACAAAAATGTGTTAAGTAAATATGTACGTAGTTTGAGAACACAAAATAAATTACCAACCACTTTTATAATTATTACTTTTTAAAAGGAATTTAAACTTACTGGGAAAAATAAATGTAAATGGATGGTAAAAATAATAAAGTTGCAAAATTGCAGACCTCAAAAACGTCTTAACAAGAGGAACTGTAATGACAGTAAAAACCATTTTTTAACCTTACCGTTCTTTTTATCCAATACTTTTCAGAAATACCTTTGAAGTTTTACTAAAAGAAAATCAAGAAGTCTTTTTGCTTTGGTAAAATAAGTTAAGACTTAAATGAAGCTCAAAAGCTATGGTTGAGATGATGTCAAAAGGGTTATTTCAATTAAGTGGAGGTAAATCAATATGTGAAAGAAGTGAGAACACAAATAGAAATGGATAAAAAAAATAATACCGTTGCATTTGAATTAATTTTTTATAAAAATTATGAAACCATTTAAAGGACGACAATATTTTTATTGTTTTTATTGAAATGAATTGTTTAAACTGAAGTTTAATTTAAATTAAACATTAACTGCACTTTATAAATGGAAAACCATAATTTCAACCACAAATTCGAAACTTTTACGCTTCAGTCGTTGAACAGGGCAACATTGTGTCTGTTTAGTTTAAGAGAGCCAGTTTACGTCAAATGACTTTGAAAAGTACATATTTCCAGCTTTTACTCGTCCATAGTAATGTATTTCTAAAATTAGTTTATTTATAGTCAAAAGGTACATGCAAGTATACGATATGTATCAACATATTTATTTCGATATAAAATAAGCGGAGACAGCAATTGCATCCTTTTCTTGAAAATTGTAATTGTTGGTATTACTTATTGCTTAAATAAAATTTTAATATCTACAAGGACCAATTTTATACAAGAAGTCTTAAAGAAATATTAAAAAGGAATTTTAGAAAGACAAGAAACGGAAGTGGGATTTTAAAAGATCTTTCCGGAGTGCTCATTACTGCGAAATGTCTTGTTGGAATCATGAAGGCAATTACTTCACATTTCGTTTCTTTCAGTGACCGCATCAAGAAAGACAGTTAGTTTTAAAAGTGCTTTATTAAATTTGAACACAATATTTCAATATTATGTAAAGGCGAAATATCAAGAAAACAAAATATTTTTTTTGTGTGGTTTGGCTTTTGTAATATATAATTATAAAACTTGTGCTATTTGCGTTTTATTTAATTTTATTATTTACATTTTGATACTTATAATGTTTTTTCAAATATTGTTGCCCCAGCCGTTGAAAATGGTTGGCGAGTCTAGAAAACCATTTAAGACTTTGGTTTCTTTCTTTTAACATTTTACGTTATACCATTAAAAAGTTGTGTGAGAAAATGTCTCATCAAATGTGTTTTTCGTACTTTGGTAGAGTTTTCTGGTTTCATAAGTTTGAGGTTGCTGCTAATGACGTAAAATTCTCATCATTGAAACTTTTTTTATTTTGTTTTATATAATGTTTACAAATAGGTTCTTCGTCAATTTTATAATTATAATATGTCTTTTTAAAATATTTAGACTCAATGTTGTTATTTAATACGTTGTACATACATGATCATATTATTAAAAACGTCCTCAGTGAGATCCCACAGAAATAACATCAGGGAAAATGTGCTCAGACGAAATAGGCTGGGGAGAAACGCAGTCATTGTTAATTAAAAAAGTCCGAGGGCTTTAAAAGGTATTACTGGACTTACCTACCTGATTACTGTTGTGCTATAAACTTCGTCTAACTTGTGTGGCATTATTGCAGAATGGTTTAAGATAAATAAGATTTTTTAATGATTTTTTTAAAAACATGTTGCAATTTTACAAGAACTGGAATATAAAGATTAAATAACATTACATTACATATACATTGAATTTAAATAGTTTAATGTTTCGTAGAAAATTAGGAAAACCTTTTTTTTCGTGTAAAGTCTTAAATTATTTATATAATTATGTATAATGTTTTACAATTTAAAAAAGTTATACCTAATTAACAACATTATTAAAACCTTTTAGTTGAAATTTTAATTAAATAAATTAATGAGTACTACGTAACATTTTATCCGTCAAAATCAAGGAAACACGCTTTTGGAATTACAAAATTTAATATTTGTTTCTTTAAGCTTCCAACACATCTTTTTTTGATTAACAAAAAATAACTAGTTGTACGGCATTGAGTCATAAGGTCTTTATTACGAATGTGCAGACAGAAACTGACATGGAAATAAGTTTGATCCAGCTTCATGAATATTTATCTAACTTAGTGCGGGATGTATAAAGTTTTGGCCTCTTACTTGATCAAACTTCTTTACAAGGACAGTGAGGGAAGAAGTGTAAAACCTTTTTATCGTAAAACTTAAATGTAACATTTACTAAGTTACATTTAATTTTATTTTCATCCTGTCGGCATATAAAAATTGAATAAAACTTACTAGTTTTGCTACTAACTAGCAAGTGGGAATTATTAGTAAAACAAATTATTATCACACATCATTCGAACGAAAAGTATAGATATAGAAAAGGATAACGTTAAACTAAATAAACCCTGATACATTATACAAGTGTGTAAACGGTTGTTCTTGCAACTTTTGTTTGGTATTAGAGGTAAACATATTAGACATTTTGTTTGTGTAGGCGCCGTTACTGGTCCAACTTGTTTGATCTGAGACAAAACAAATAACAACTAATCAGATAACTTGCCGATTCGGATTTTAAACCTATATTCCTTCAAGCTCTTTATAACATTTATCTATTTATGGGATGGGATTTTATATTCACTTAAAGAAAAATATTGTAAATATTTTTATATCAAATATTTCATTATTTTAAAATAATAGTAATTTGTTATTAAATCTTTGTTTTCTAACATTATAATGCAAACTAATTTAAAATTAGTTTCACTTTAATTCGGCATATATTTAAACCCTCCGAGTTAAAATTAAAATTGCACTTGAAGAAGATTTAATTATTTTTATTAAGAAGCTATAAATGTGTGTGCTATTGCTATTTTTAGGTTTATTCTATAGAAACTATAATTTGAATAGGTAAAAAAATATTGCGATTAAGAATTTAAGTTTTAATATTTTGGTGTTTAACTGTGCAAATGTTTCTAAGACTAATAGTTAAGTTTAATCAAATATGAAATCATCAAAAATGAAACAAATAAAAAAAAGTAAAGAAGGACAAAGTTATGATCTTATCGAAGATTCTTTTACCACGTTTATAAAATAAAAAGTTTTATACTTTTGTTTCGGAAGTGATTTATTAAATTAATTTCCCGAGGAATCCTCTCCAAAGTTGTTGAAATTATACTTGTTTCTCAAATAAGATCCACGTGAGGGAACAATACTTGTTTGAATTGTCTTTATTTAACTTGTATTTAATATCAAAGACGTGTTTCAAGTTCCCACGTATCCAACCAAGTTGAATAAGTTTGGAATTTGGAATTGGGTTTGTATTTAAATTTATTCTGGTGCGAGTTACGAGTGAGTTTTGATAGTACTCATTATTGGTAACAATGTAACTTGTTCCTTCCCTTAATTAAACTTTTTTAGATATCTTTTAATATTTTTACATTATTTCATGTTAACTATTAGGTATTTAAAACATTCTTATCCGTCACATTTTTCTTTGGTTTATAATATTTTCTAAAATCAATTAATAAATAATACAGTTTATGTAGGCAAGATACAAAATAGTAATTTAGCGTAAATCTCTGTTAGTAATCTCGACGTTCGCGGTTACTTTAACATGACTTACTTAATTACTCACAACTGATTATCAAAGTTTGATCAAAATTTCCGCTCTATGTACCTAACAGCCGCAGCTTCACCAGTGAGGTTTACGAAACGCGACGCTCTCAATAATTATATCACTGAGATGATTATGTTGTGAACATGAAGAATGTATACCGCTGTATGTATACTAGAAACGTATAATAATATTGCTAATCATAATTTTAATAACCATCAGAGTTTAACTATCATTACGTGTTAATGTTGGTATGAAATAAAATATTACGTTTTCTTATTTTTTCTAACAGTTGCTAAAATATCAAAAATAATGTATCCCATTAAACAGTAAGCTTTTATTTCTGGCACAAAACAAACACACCCATTACAAGTCGTCATACATTCAGCTTTTAAGATCTATGTAAACATCACTAAGTGTTTCCCTATTTCGCTTTGACATAAGTCGACAATTCTACGCACATAATGTTTATTTGGAATGTTTAATCTATTTACTCCCGTTGCGCAAACCTTGAAGGCACGAACCTAATTACGGCTGTAATAAATATTCACTAGCGATAAACTTGGGGAATAATTTACGATCGTGTAAACGTTTAATTTTGCCACGGATTCCGAATTCTGTACTCATAGATCTTCTTGACGTTTGAGCTATCAGTTGCTCTGGAATTTTAAGGTCCAGGCGATAATTTTGGATTTAATAAATTTTTATTAATACTTACGTTCTTATAATTTGCTAAATATCATTATCAGATTAAAATGAAAAATGTTTGTTGTAATTAAACTACAGATACAAATGAAATTTGTTAATTTAATTAAGAATTCATAAAAAAGATATAACAAAAAATTTGGAAAAAAATCACTGAGTAAATTTCTTTCCTAATTAAAAAAGCTGTAGATATTTTCGAAATAATTCAAAAAGTTTGTTCACAATATTCCGATTAGCGGGTCCGAGGGTTTTATAAAATTGAAAAGAGAGAATCGCTTGGGGCAATACACTTCATCAACTCTTTATATTTTAATCTTAGACATTTCTCGATTCCATTTCTTTTTCACCTCACTTTTATATATTAAGTTTTCATAACGCCTTAAGTGAAACATCGCTCTCTTAAACATTTTTTCTCATGAATGTTGTAACAACTTCTGTACTCTGATTTATTTATATACTCGTACTTTTCAATCAAAATACTGGTATAGTATACTAAATATAAGGTTATTTATTATTATTTAAGTCATTATATGGGAAATTGTGTATTGCAAAACACTTTATTGCCATCATTCTTAAAACCAAACGTAACCATGATTTAACATATGATGACTAAGAAAAATATTTAGTACGTCTTTAAGAGTTTTACAAACTAGCGCTTCTTTTTTTCTAAAACACAATCATTATAGTACGTTATTAGATAACAAATATGTATAACAACGACACGAATTCCAGCTTTGGCCATAAATTTCTTAATTATTCTTTGTTCTTATAATGAGTTCTCGCCAGCTACCCTTCATAGTTTTTCTGCAGATAACGAAAGGCATGTGTTTTTGCGGTCACATACAACCATGTCTCTTAAATGACTGATGTGCATGTGTCAGCTAGTTTTTATAAATCAAAGATTATGAAATAGTAAAACGGACCTGAATTAAGAATGTGAACCGAAAAATTCGCAATGTGAAGAATCATATTTAATTTAAGTCATATTTGATTTGAGACTATTCACGTACGAAATAAATTTATTTACTGTTTTAAGTATAATATATTCTTTTTTTTATTTCGTAAATTTAATAACGAAATGACTTAGTTTCAAGCCGGAATAAAATTAATAAATTCTTCTAAGAAACATTTTTAATTTCCTGATTTCATTTGTAAATTGCTTTTTAACTTTCCTTTTTTTATGTGAGAAATTACACTAACTTTAACTTGGGTGACGAAAGAAAAACTAAAAAAATTGAATAAGTCCTGAAAAATTTGATTTAAAATCGTTTATATCTTATATTATTATTTTTAAACTTTTACTGACAAATTTTACCATATCTGAATTAAAGTTATTCTTTGTAGCCAAAATTCACCGACAAAGGAACCTCTTCGTGCGTGCAAAATGTTTAACACATTGCGACAAAGCAAAGCGTTTTTGTTGAAATTCAAATTCAAGTTTATCACTAATTACTAACAAATTACTAAATAAAAAAACTGTTAAGACAGATTTTACTTTCAAAGTTCTATGACAGGTACATATTGGAGTCGTAAATATACTTCAATTAGGTATCGGAAGCATCAACACTTTCCCAATTTTGTCAAAGGATTAAGAAAGCAACCTTCGTAACACTGCAAACTTTAAATATGCATTAAAACCGAGAGTTACTCAAACAATGAGGATACTTCTAAACTTTGTAGTGATACCGTGAAGTATGTTGGAGTACTGCTTGAAAGGAGAACTAATTAATCCAATGAGCGGTGTCTTTGCACTAACGATGCTCGTCATTTATTCCCCTTAGCAATAAAGGGCTTACGTATAGAGAAAATTGGGTTGAGGATTTCAGGCATTTAGTGACTCTAAACTTTGAATTACAAAAACAATAAATTATATCGTTACTCAAATACACCAAAACTTTGTAAACATAATGTATAAGATAACACTAAAATCCTATTAAACATGTAGTCTAAATATATAGGATAAATGAAGACTTATAAACTTGAATTTATAATTCAAAACTATTTGGTAAAAATAAATTAAATTATTCCAGCTATAAATATCTGTTCTAATAATGTTGATGAATGGGTAAGCTTATATTTATTTCGCATCTTCGAATATTCTTGAATGGGGATTGATTCAGATGTCTTGACAGCTAGTAAATTGATGGATAGCATTTAGATAATCCTTGGTACTTTTAAAGGAATAAATCTTTCAATTTGCCAATAATATTTAATACATATTGAAGTCGCCCTTAGTGTCATAAAACAATAACGATAAAAAAGAGAAAAAAAAATTCATGCTATTAAAAATTTGGTACACTTATTCATAAGTATATGAGAGTGACATAAAGTTTCAGTGTATGTTGCTTAACAGTTTTTTGTTTTTGAAAAATTTTAACAGTAGTGACACTTATACGTCAGAATTAGGTATTCATAGAATAAAACGAAGAAGAAGAAGAAGAATAAAATGAAACTTTTATTCTGTCAGTACATTAAGGAATTGTAGGAAACTGTTATTTCGTGATACTGAAAAATAAAATCCCGGCAATTGTTCGTGAATGGACGCCGATAGCTAACAAAATGTGGGGCGTTAGTTTTTCAAGTCATTGAGTCAATCGTTTATCAAGCTGTTATGTTAACTCTAACGGCTGTTTTGTTATTTTAAGGTATGGAGTTACGGTTATTAGAATATATTTCTCCCTTCTCTGTAATACTTTGCTTTGTTTTATTAATTAATTTTGTTTTCCAGACAAATTATTCATAAATCTCTTTCTAAGTACCAAACCTAAAGAGTATAAAAATGTACATAATCCAAATGTAGAAAGGGTTTAGTTTTGCGAACCAAAATGTTCTTTAATTGGCTGGTGGGTCGATAACTTGATTTCTCTCTAGAAATGCAGTTTTTCTTTACAAGTCTTCCTTTCTTTACTAGATCTTCTCAGAGACATAAAATTAGTCCACATATTTATCCAACCAAATATTGACAAAGACGTGGACATCTGACATGGGTTTAAATTTGTAAATATTAAAAGTTTAAATATGTTAATAGCTGTATTAACGAGCTCACTATAAATAAATTTATGATGATCGTAATAAGATATGAAATAATAACGTACCAGAATTTAGATGATAATACAACGTAACTATATATTCAATTTATATGTTTTCGTCTTAGATATCAAGGAAGAAGGAAAGAAATAAATCTAAACTGCTATTCGTTTGGAAAATAACAATTGCCTTCCAATAATAATGACTCGACGAACATGATCGAAAAAAGTATTAATCACTAAATTAACTGTTCATTTCGCTTAGTTATCCAAAAAAGTCTTGTCAGCGTCTGCAAATCAATTATCCCAATGCCAAGGGATCACGTGTAATTGACTTGTTCATCATTTTCTCTCGATTCTGCTGTTTCTTGTAATTTTTATAAATATATTTTATTGTGACTTAACTATCAGGTGTCTATTGTGATTTAACTATCAGGTATCTTATAAATATTTTATGTAAAAGACTTATTGTAGCCTTCAAATATATATTACGGAAAACACAATGAAGTTCATTGTTTTATACAATATTAATCTCTATTAAAAATATATGTTTTAATGTATAGATCACTTGCAAAATATTTTATTTATTATTTAAGCAACCCTTTCCTCACATTGATCTTTGGAATATTTAGATTTATATACATTTTTATTTGTCAAATACATTTATTATACATTAATTATTATGTGTCAAAGCTTATTTATCACAATGACATTCATGATAATCATCTAGAATATAAAACCTGTCAACGGCCGTTTTGCATGAAATTCCAATTTTTAGTACATTGATCCCAACTTTTTGAATTGAACAGAAATTTGTGTCTACTAAAACTAATATTTTATTTTAGAATAATGTGAAACAAAATTAATTTATTGGATTTATAATTTATACATTTCGATTTTTTAAAATGTGTATGTAATTTCAAATTTTATTTCTTTATATGGGCACAAGAAATAAATAGTATTTATAAAATTTCTGTCTATCTTTTTGCAAAACGAATGTAATACTTTTTTTAACTAAATCACTCGATCATTCGATATTTATTATCAGTTTTAAATTTATCTTATAAGGGAGAAACCTAAATTTTATTTATTACAAAACTAAAAAATTACTTGCAGAAAAAAGTTAAAACACGAAATTAAACTAAGTGTAATTACATAAAGTTATAATGTAAAGCACTATCTCGTATATCTCAATATAATTTGTTAACAGCTATTAACATATTTTAATTTTAAGCTGCGTGTTAGCCACGCCCCGTGAAATAAAATTTTTAATTCATAACGAGACACTAAACTGCTGTTTTAGTTAACGTTACATCATTATTAATAGTAATAAGGATTTGCATGATCATAAATTATGAACGTGTAATAGCTGTTTGATAATATGGTGAATAACATTTTATTAAATAATAAAATTTGTTCTTTACTATTAAATCTTAGGCCAGGTTGAAAGTTTTAGTCATTATTTTTATAAGATACTTACATTGAATTTTTATAAGATACTTTACATTGTGGTAGACAAGAGTTCCTTTATATCCTTTATCGCCATCTATAAAATATCGTGACAAGGGCATAACTAAGTAATATTTTTTTTTATGTTATTCAATTACAACAAACATTAAACTTTTATCGTTGAACATAACTAAAAATCGCGAACAATGATTTATTTTTTATCATGCCACTAAGAAAAAATTAATACATAAAAAATACTTTACCATTTTTTATGAAATTACTAACAACTTGCATTGAGTCTTGTGTCGAAAACGTAAAATCACCTTAATCTGACCCTTTCACGTCGTTACTTACCATGTTACTAATAGTAAGGGGCCCGCCTGACAAGTTGACGTGTCCATCCCCTTGATTAATGATACTCAATCAGATGCACGTGACGTCATAATGGTGCTAAGGGTAAATAGATTAAAATAAGATAATTGCTGAACAATTAAAATTGATATTATCACACTATCTATATAGTTGCCAAGTTTGATAGCATAAAGGAATGAGTAGTTAATAAATACGTGTAATTAGGAAATAGTGAATAGGTAATATAATCAATATACATTTCGTTTATTCTTCTACCTGTGAAGCCGAAATACTGTTTCAGTTGGGAAAATGACCGGAAACTTACAGTTTAATATATGTAAGGATCTACGACTAACATTTTCGCTATCTGATGGTTTGCTTTATACAAATGTATAAAGCAAACCATCAGATAGCGAAGAAATTCAAGCTAAATAAGCTTTTTAACTAAACGAATTAAAAATTAACGACAATCAAAAAGTTATTTTTTTTACAGGGATAACAGTATAAAAGTTATATGATAAAAATAGTTAAGAAATAAAAAGATTTTAAACTCAAAAATATATTAAAGTCGGGACTTTCTGTGGTTTGATAAAAAAAACATATACAACCTGGCGATGCATTTACCAAACGATGTCGTAAATATAGCTGATGGGGGAGTAGCCATGTATAGCTGAACCACGGTACGCAATAATAAAGCTACGACTACATACATAATATTCGACTTCTTAATAAATAATATACACATTTATTAGGTGATATAATGATATGAATTTTGAGGTTTTAACACACACTCGTACATGTATGATGATATTAATTTTAATGCGATAGTATTTTACATTGAAATATCCCAGTTCGTAATTCGCTTTCCGCTGTTATTTCTCCATCATTTTTGATTTTTTAGTGTATGCGTTTGAATATTATACATTTCTGATATCAGTCTGACCAAGGGTTAAGAAGGTTCAAAGCAACGCAGCGTCCGGAACCGGTGGCCTCACAGGATATTGCACAGTAAACTGCAACGTGTAGCGTAATGTTTATTGAACCATATTACATTTTTAAGATAAATACATAATTAATATTTTAAAAAAGGATCTGTACCAAAGATCGCATCATAACTGGCAAAATATTTAATTTCGCTGTCAGTTTAAACATTAAAAAGACAAAAGATAGGTTAAATGCTACAACCTGGTACAAAGTTTTATACACATTAATTTTACAATTTAAGGTGATTGAACATTGAATTCACGAATGAATACAAACACATACAATCGTAAGTGTAATTCAAAATTAATTTTTAATATAATTTTTTTTACCTTTTGATTGGTTATTTTAAAATGTACTAATATAAAACAAAATATGGTACACATAGTTATGAAAGAGATATTCTTAGATTAAATATATTTTCTCATCGGCTGAAACTATCAAATATAAAACGATCCGCAACAAACAATAATTAATTTAAAGGGGCTTCTGAAATAAACATAGAATCGCAACTATTTTCGCCTCGGGGCTGTGAAAATGTAGACAGCAACTGTCCGCGTGACATGTCCGGGAAGGGAAATGACGTTCAATACTGGAGTTTTATATCCATTGTTTACTATTTTGTTGTTTTTTTTTACAATATATAATATTTATATTTATAAAATGTTGCCGTGAATATATAGAGACATGACAAAAACGCCGATTAGTAAAAAAAAATAAACTAACAATAAAGAAAAATGGACAAAATAATTTTAAATTTTCTGGGTGCAAATTATATCGTAAAAACACTGTCCGAAATACGAATTATGAAGACATGAATCGTCTTATACCTACTTATATTAATAGAGAAAGAGTAAGTAATAGCAGTAAATTTTATTTTTATTCTTATAGTTTATTAATTTAAAATATTAACAGAATCTTAATAAAATGTTAGCATGTGAAATTCATATTAATTTTTTAAGAAAAAAAATATAATATCTTATCAAATCGTATCGTAAACAAAACAATTGTTTTAGAAATGTTTTTATAGGTATAAATTAATATGATACTTAAAATAGGACGAAGCTTCGGATTATTTTTTAATTCACAAACTGTGGTTGAGCTGTAAATTAAAAACACAAAAAGGGAAACCTTTTAGCCGCCAATGTTTTAAAATAGAGCCTCATATAAAAAATACTAATATAAGTATAAAATAGAAAAAAACACATTTTTAGCTATAAAACCAATGTTAATTTTAAAGGGTTTACCAGAATTATAAATAAAAAATTATAACAGAAGTGCATAGAAAATACACAATAATAGGAAACTGTGCTCTAATATGTAAATTTATAATGAACTGGCTTTTGCCCGCGGCTTTACAAGCACTAAATTTGCATGTTTCTTACGTTTTATTCTTTAATATATTCTATACAAATAGTAAAATTAATTTCGATCCCCCACGCACTAATAAACTTGTGTAATTGGGGCCAAATGCCATCTCAGAAATTTTTTTACAAGCATTCAGTCTACATGATAGTAATCTAAAGATCTACGGCAATTGGTTGAGGTCAGATTTTATTACAAATACATATTTGGTAGAAGTTTGAATTTAAAAAAAATAATAAAGTTATCCTCAATATATAAATATCTCTTTATTTTATACTTTAAAAGTTACAGTAAACAAACTAAGAACGTTTTGTTGGAAAATCTAACTAAAACAAAATATTCTCAGCAAATGAATATTAAGGAAGTTGAAAAGGATGATACTGATGTTCACAAAGTTTGTCGCATCACAAAATTTAATACGTCCCGTAGCTACAATAGAAATGTTTTCTTTGAAACAGTACCCGGGGGCCATGCAACAACGCTATTAAAAGTATAATAGCGAAAAACTAAATTTATTTTTAAATAAGCATGATGCTGTTATTGAACTTAAATTCTGATAACTGAGAAAAAAGAGCAAAATTTAATTGTATTAAATTTTTTATGTATCCAATTTAATTAAAGCGACATGGAAATTTTGAGTATTTTATTTCCAAACTGTTTTACATTTTAATGTAAATGAAATAAAAAGTGAAGCTAGAAAAACATTGTTATAATACCCTTTTGTTACTAAAAAAGCATACTCAAAGTTCCACTAATTGAGTAAAAAGCCAAAGTACCAAAGGAAACAAATACAACATTGCAACATTTTTATTTGTCTATACTACATTTCTTATTATTATTAGAAAAGATACTTTGTTTCTGCAATATCTAACAGTCCCTATATAATTTGTTATTATCAAAGGTATTAAAATATTTAGAATTTTACTCTAATTCTTTATAAGATTCAATAATCTTGTCGGAAATACGACATAAAAACCAATTTTTAAAAAACAAAGCAAGTAAACTGTAAATAATTTTAGATTTATGACAGTGCACAAAAACATGGCTGCTGTAGTGTCAGTAATGAGAGGCACTATTCAGCAAGAAAATCCAATAGCCTTTAGTTTTATACATCTCAAAATACGTTATGTATACCTGTGGGAAGCAAGCCACTGTATTTTATGGGGATCACTTGTCAAAGTGGAAAACTCGTTCTCTCCAAAACACACACTTCGTGACTCTGGGAATCTAAAGCCCCTCTCTGTCTTCTTCTCAATCAATAGCCAAAGTTGTGTTACAAAATATTAAAAAACAATAAAGTAATCCTATTTTTCTTTGAAAGATTGACTTAATTGATACAATCAGTCTTGTAGATTAGAAATAGGTTCGAGACCGCAAAGTATTGTAATCAATAGAGGGTTACCACCATTGAAACTAGATTTTGTCAATATATTTTGAAAGAAAAAAAAATAATAACAAAAAATATTTGTTGTCTTCTCTATAAAACTTGGCTCCTCATTTCTAAGCCCAATTTCCTTCCCCCTTTATATCATTATTAAAAAACATTGTTCTCATAATTTTCAATATTCTACAAACCTTCAAAATGACATTGTTTGTTAAGAAAATAGACAATGAATTAGTTACAAAACGAACCATACTTAATAAAAGTTGAAAAAGATGTGAAAAAAAAAATTATTATCATAATAAAGTTTTGTTTTGGTTATTATGTTTTTAATCAACATTTCTTCTAACAACGGGGTACCTAAAGAGCGATTAAAAAGTTTGCAGTTTCAATTAAGCCGCTTTTTTCGTTAGTCCGCTCTGGTTTTCTAAAGTTTTTGAGTTCAAAGTTTCCCTCTCAACTCATAGTTGCAACGGTTAAGCCGGAACTAACTTTTAAAGCTTTGATGAATTCTCTAAAGGTTTTAATCTTTCCTTAATGGTTTGTTTCAGTTTCCATTTTTTGTTTGATTTAACTTTAAAATGTTATAATCAGAGAAGTTATAAGGCTCTCTGGGAGAAAACTAATAGTGTTATGAGATTTTCTTAAGCTTTTATCTTTTTTGTTCGCATAATAAGTTAGGTGTATCTTTTTATTTAAAGTAGCAAAACACGGAATAAAGTTTTTGAAACAAGAACAATTGTAAATTGATTGATAACTATTTGTATTTATTTATTTATATTATTGTATCTTAATAGGATTATGCTTTTGCTAAATTCCTCGTATACGTTTATCGTTTTTCCTTTTTGCTGGTAAATTCGGTTACATGAACAAACACAATTATCTCGAAGTAAATGAAAATATACTGTCGCTAAGCGCTCTTGTTTAGTATCTCTTCATTACCAACGAGTATGTACTTAAATTAAGATATCGGAGATAAGATCTTTTAGTAGTGAATTGGGTCAAGTCAGGTTTCATTAATAATTGATGCCTAGCTGAGCGTCATTGCCTCCTAAAGATTTCTTATATATAACAAGAAAACGTCATGCTTAATTTAATAAAACAAGTATCATTTGTTATTCCGTAAAAGAGCTGCGTATACAATTAATTTAATTCCTGGGAATCAAATTTTAGAATTACTGTCGGATCTCTATCTTAACAATTTAACAATCCTATTTGTTCCGCCAAATCTTAGTGGGATATTGACACTTTTATAACAGTTATCATATCATAAATGTTTTACATTAATTTTCGTTATTTAAAGGGTCCGGTGACCAAGTTTTCAACCTATAAAGGCTGATTAGGAGAATTTTTATGGCCACTTTTATTTACATGTTATACTATTTATAGGCAATTTTATTTGGTACATGAAATCTTAAAGTATAAAAGTCGTATAATAAGGTTTTCTATAGATGCATATTATTTTACATATTTACAGATTCAGATTTTATTGAATAATGGTAACCCTATTGATATTGCACCTTTGACTGTTTTTAGAAGCCGATGACGGGAAAAACTAAACCGAAAAGGACAGGTGCGAAATCTTTAACCAGCGGGGGTCTACTAACCAACCTGTCGAGTCCAGCCATAACCTTAATTGATAGGCATCGTTAACCTTTAAATGCCTTCGTTTCCTCGGCATAAATATTCTGATTCTAATCTTGGTTTTTTGTCTGTTACTTTTTACGTCTCCTGGTAAGCGTTCGTTTTATTTTCGGGTGCTTCTTCAAATCGATAGATCGTTATTTCGTTATAAACAGTCTATTCTTTGTCATCTGATATATTTGAGATTGTGTGCTAGTGATATTATATGTCTTCGCTGTCACTTTAGTTGTTGGTTTTACGTTAAATGTCAAATTACGTCCTCAATAAACTTTGTTATTTTAATTTTTTTGTAGATTTTTGTCTAAAAGGGAATATTCTCTATTGTAAATGTGAGATTTATGAATTTTTATCAACACCAATAACTTAATTTACCTCTCCATTCTGATAAATTTAAAAACAGATTTAAAGTGAAATCTTTTAAAGACGTATTGTCTTCAATCCTTTCCTTCGCTTTGATTACTCAATAAAGAATTGTTTTATAAAACATAAGAAAATTCAATTAAATTTTTTATTTACAAAAGCTTTTACAACCACTTAAACAATTGGATTTAAAAATCTAAATATCAATTCTGATTTTAATTTATAATAATAAATCAATTCAAATCTAAAATTTTTTTCCCTTTTGTTAGTAGCTTGTAACTTTTGTTATTGTAACATATTGTATTCCACACATAATAGAACAAAGTTTGAAACGCAAAACGTACTTAAGCTTTTTATTGTACATCATTTATTACAGTAGATGTTTAAAATAGGCACTGAAAGCAATATCTTGAGGTTTTATGGATAAAGTATGGATTAATATCAGAAACTTTTGCCGCAGTGTAGTACATGAGCTGAATTGGAATTTTATTACGACGTATTTCAGCATATTTTGCTTATTTTTTATTATACCAATGTACATCTTATATTGCCTACACACTGTTAATACAATTTATATGATTTTTTTTCATTCATTTATCTATGACCCCACTATACAATTGTGTCTTATTAGTACATCGGAATAGTATGTTAACAATTCGGTGTTAACAACCAACTTAGGTCTACAGTTCTAAAATTTCTATTCATTTATTTTTATTTTTTTTATATGTAAAAGGACTATTAAGATTTAAATTTTATTACTGGGATGTTGGATTTATAGTATAAATTTTTATAAATCTTTTTTGATGCCATATCAAAGTTAAAAAAGTAGTATGCCTTGTCTCACTTTTTCGTTCTCAATAACAGAATCGAAGCAGGTTTAATGTACGAATGACGCAGCAAAACCACCCCTGTCCCTTATCTATACTTACTTTGTATCTAAAATCGATAACTTTGGGATAACCATGTTCGTCCATGTAGTCTAAATACATGCTTTATCGGATTAGATCGTATGTTACTTTATTTATAATTTTGTTCTACCCAACCACTAATACAAGTATGTAATACTCTGAGAAATTAAGATATTTTCAATAGATTATGATTTTATATTTTTGTTTTGACAGTTGTATATGTTAATAATAATAACGATATTCCTTTGTTTAATATTAAGATACATTTTTTAACATACCATTTATTTAGTTAAAACCGTTGTATATAAAATTAGAAATTGTAAAAGGTAACCTAAATCCCGCTAACTGTTTCTCATTATGATATCTCAACGTATGTGAACTGCTGTAATAGATTTTAGACTGACATTGATGGGCAGATAAGATCGCTCGGTCGATTCATTAGCTGTAATGATATGGTTCGTTAATCTGAGACAATCGACAGTTTCAGTTGTGAACCTTCTGTTTGCCCGTAAATAGATTTTTTATTACATCTGTCTCCGGTAGAATTGAATAAAATCTTTTAAC
>DVQP01001012.1:0-17791 GCA_018231745.1 Danaus eresimus | reverse complement strand
AAAATGTTTAATAATTAGACAAATAGACAGCATAATTTCACACCTAGCGATTTCATTTTCGGATCATTGATTCAATAAGACTAATTAAACTCACGTCTAATAATAGCCTCTTAATTATGGTAATAACATAAAATTCAATTAATTTTTCAACATACAGAGTTCATAGTAACTTACGAGAGCTATAGTTTTTTTAAACATTTTTTCTGTATTTTAAGGAAACATATTGCAAAAAACGACCTTTACAAAGCATTTGTTCAGTAATACTGTAGATTCAACTGTAATGTCTGCACTTCTTATCGGGTCGTATTCACTAGTGGTATAGTCAGCAAAAGTTATTGAAGAAATTTATATTAATTTTTTTATTAAGTTTTCTATAGGCCGACCTAAATTAAAATTTAAGGTTTCAATACTTTTTCCGTCAGTAATTTTATATTCAATTAAATTTATATAAAAAAATCGGCTTCATTACTTCTCTATATGTTACATATAGTGAATGTAGTTATAGTAGTAATAAATTAAATATATTAACTTGTTTTTATTTTAATACCATATAATTTTACATTCCATTTGAATATTGGCTTTGTAGTGATACTCATAAACCGAGAAGAAAAAATCTATATATATTTTTTTGTTGACGGTGACAAATCAATTTTATAGTGAATCGAGTACATTTGAAGTATTCATACAGTAAGATGTTAATGTAGAGTAAAGATTTATCACATGATTCTAAGCTCCTGGCCCTTATGGAAATGATTTTCGTATAATATCGGATAACAGTCATGTTTAAAAATTTTACGACTTGATGTTGCCATCCATGAAACCTGACGAAGTTATTTTATAGCGACGTTTAAAGCGTTTACCTCACGATCATTTAGTAATGACAATTTACTCAAAAGGCAGTTTTGAAAATTTTGTTTTAATTTACATAATTAACAAAATCACAATGGATAAATAAATACATAAGAGTTACATTCAAAGAAAACAAATGCACGTAATACATTCAGATCCAAATCCGCTAACTTAATTTCAATCCGCAATCCGAGGGCGCGTTACCGTTATAAATAAATTAACGGAATAAGCTTACTCATTCGTTCGTATTCATTAATTAAGATCATATGCGGAGACTTAAACCAATCTTCAGAACAATTGCCGTCCCACTCAAAACGTACGGTGACTATGATCATGACAAATGTAGGACATTTTTAAGAAAATTATTTTGATAAAATTAAGTTTCATTGGTTAAAATAGGTATTATTAAACTTTATGATAGCGTTTCATCAATATAAAAAAGGTGGAATATGTGAATAAAATTGAATATCTCGAAACGGTCAACATTCGATCCAAATTTTTTTAATATTTTAATATCAATACCTAAATAGATATGTATGTCATTGTGTTTGACATTTAGTAACAATTGACAAGTGGGTATCAAAGTAATTTTTGTGTAATGTTTATTAAAAAATCTTTTTTTTTATTATCTCAATGTTGTTTACACCTGTAATGATTTATTCACCTAGATTTAATACCCTGTATCTACTGCTAAGTGAATGTGTTAGTGATAAGTCAATGGTGAAACTATTTCCAATAAATAAATAAAAATATGGATGAAATCCTAACACTTTATATGAAAGCTGTTTAGGTCTCTTAGTTTTCATTTAAATTTCGACAGCAATAAATTTAAAATTGTAAGTTCAAAGAGAACAAAAAAGGAATATGTTGCATTCATTTTTGGTTCACGTTTTAATATTATTAAACAAAAGTACGATGTTTTGTAACAGGCTCTTTGATCGATAATTTACTTTTACTCTATTCCGTAATAAGACGTCGTCATACCTTTTTTATGTACTTTTTTATACTAAAATAATAATGTAAATACGTTTAAGATTCCTAGACATGATAGCCAACTTACTGTTAAGAAAAGCAGAGTACGTGTATTACTCAAACTTTTGAATAGCGTTTTGAAAGAACAGAAGCTGGGTTTTAAGAGATGGTGGGTGATGGAGGGGTGCTAATGATAACAAACAAACACTTTTACCAATTTTATTTCATATCATGAGAATTGTAAAGAAGCCTATAGTATTATTTTGTTATTCGAGTATGAACGTATATTAAACTGTCTTTTACGTAAAATGTTATCAGTATATATAGAAGAAAAGTTTATACATATATGTCATTAAATATACATTCTATTGTCTAAATGAATAGCGTTTATTTTTTTTTGGGTGCTCAGATATACGTGTTCTACTTAGATGTTTATAATTATCAAAAATATATCAACTAAGAAAACAGCAAGATTTATTTTTGGACAAATGAAAGAAATATTCATTAAGACGTGAACAATGAATATTTTCGTTTCATTTCTATATATAACAATAAAACAGACAAATCTATGAATGCGATTTTATTGTAACAATGCTTAATCACGGGTTTGCGATCTGCAATACATTCATTAAAGCGTCTTTTGTTCTCAAATATATTTTGGGGAAGGCAAAAATTATAACATACAGAGCATTGTAGGGGAGGCGGCCCGAAATAAGTGGCAACATTTTCGTTTTTAAGGGCTGTCTACATCGCCTATTGCGATAGGTTACTTATAGAGAAATAAAAATAAGAATAAATGTATTTAATTTACAAAAAAATCTTTCAAAGTCAGTCGCAATACTTGTTCATTTAAATTAAATACTTTTGATAACCTCTACAATTTTTAGCTTTCTAACGCTTCCGAAGATTTGGGAAATACTTAAATTAAAAAAATAATTTTACACTTTCTATAGCTCTGTAATTTCGTTTTTATTTGTAAAGTAACTAGTGAGTAGAATTGAAATAATCCAGCGTATGGACTATTTGAAACAATATAAATTAAACAAAATGTACTATTCAAAGGGTATCACCAAATGTTATTTATTTAAATATATTTATTCTACAGCAACCCTATCATACGCATTTGTGAGATTTAAAGTAGCGACGCCTCACGTTAACGCTAAGAAAACACCGAATCTACGGGGTGATGTAAATTCATTTTCACAAACAAATAAATAAAATGATCTCGGCTTGTTTCTTCATACGTAGCTTCTGGAGGGAAATAAATTAAATTATAGCACATGAGTCTGCGACAACATATCTACCTCTATGATATAAAAAAGTGGTATTTAAAAATATCTGTTATATGATATTTGTTTGAAAACAAAGGCAAAAAGTAAGGAGTGGTTGCAAACAGTTTATTATATGAATAATAAGTCGAGGTATTGATAAAACTTAGGTACTTTTACATATTACCTCAATCAAACCTGACACACCATCTGCTGTGAGCATAACAACCTATATAATGTCTTCAGAACTAAACCTCAAATCGAAGTTCGTATTGAAGAAGCCGCAAATTAACGCAATCTCGCACGCATGGCTTAAGGGTTTCAGATGTCGCATATTGTGACAAGATTTTATTTTGAATTGGAGATCTTGTGTTCAAATTTGAGTGGAATATTAAAAGGTTTTGTCATCAAGCTTTAGATTTTTGTTATTATGTATTCTGATTAGTTTAAATGAAAAACAAAGTATTTTTTTGTAATTGCATATAATTTTTAAAATGGATTAAAAATATTGCCCGACGTACGTAACTACGTCAGTATGAACCCAATAAAATTGTTGTGTAACGTTCAGTACCACTACTCGTCAATAGATTGCGCTAGGAGTCACATTTTGGACTAGAATTTTCTGAGGCTTTGAAAGCAACATTCTTTCCGGTATTAATAATTTTGATATTAACGTAATAAGTGACATAACATTTAACAAACAATTGTTAGTTAGCTATGTATAAAAAACAAAAGTTTTTTTTTCAAATAACATCTTCAGTAGAAAATAATTGTATGAAATAAAAAAAAATTAAAGTACTTGGTTTAAAACTAAAAATACATTTTGTTCCTTCAATTGCTTTTTTTTGCTCCAAAACTACCATAAACCTTAAGGGTATCTCAGGATAATATCATGTTAATTCATATTGCATCTTTTATAAAACGTTCGTTGTAAGCATGGTATATGAAAATTTTATGACAGTTTTTCACTATGTTATCTTGAAAGCATTATTTTACTTGAAACTAATATTTTTCGGATTTACTTCGCGAATTTTATTATTAAAAAAAAATTACTCCCGAGGTATCGATTATTTTTCTTCGTTGTTAGTTTTAGAAGCAAATAACTTAAAGAGAAAATTTTTATGTTGCAGGCACTAATATAGTGTCAGATTTTTTTAAAGGTGCTATTCATTTTCAAGATTTAAGAAAACATAAGCCATTTTATTTATATGATACATTAATATTATTACTAAGAATATTTCTTAACAGATGGATCACATATATCTATAGCCTATTTTTAATCCTGCTAAAAGCTTAACTATAGTCAACTATAGGTAGCCTCAAACCTATAGTTTTTTGGTCATTTAAGTTGAACTAAAATCAAAGCCTCACTATCTCAAATATGTATGGGTTTGTTTAGTTTTAACAAAGTAACAATCACCAGCAATTGTTTAAAATTGTAGTTTTTTGTTAAGGGACACTCCAACGAAAAACAAAGATCTATTTTTCATAAACTATAGACCCTACACTATATTAAACCCAGGGGGCTGAGAATGTAAAGCGAAATAATAAAGTGAGGCGTATGGAAAATTAGTGAATTAGAAAATGACCTGAAAGAAGCTTCTTTGTAACAACAAACACAAGTGACTGTAGGAATAAGTATTTGAACGAACTATTATTGCGCCTTTACTTAATAACTGCAGTTTTAATAAACACGTCTTTCAGTTAAAAAAACTTCATAATTTTTATATGAGGTATATCTTTATGTCTTAAATTCTAAATCCGCGATCCTAACACATCTAAGACTACAGCGCTCCTGGTGACAGATAGCTGGCGTAATTTCACTTTATATGTGTAAGATATAACTATATTATTTTTATTAAGCGAAAAGAAACCTATTTAATTTGTATATATGATTGGTATTTTAATAAGCGATGCATTATCGATGTTCTATAGCTTTGAAGTTGTTAATAAGTCTGCTGACAACACGTCAAAATATCATTATCGTCATATTGTTCTCCAATCAACGAAACGAGATAATAATACAGATAATGTAACAAGATGCAAGATTAATTAACGGATTTCTATCTATAAGATGGGTCTAGATGACTGTTACTTCTGTCAAACAAACTCACTCATATATATATATACACACAAATGAAAATACTATCTCAATCCACAATTCTTTTCTTATTGTTTAAATAAAATTATTATATTTTACTTTCGCTCCAAATCATTTCATTTATCATTTTAATATAGTAAAATATTACTCTTTGCATAAAATAATGAAAAATTATTTCGAAAGACATAAAACATTTACAACTAAAATAGAAACCCAGAAAATTATGTTCTGATTTACTAATATGATTGGTAGAATTGATAAAATAAAGTTTTTTAATAAAAAAAAAAACAACATTAATTATACCTGTCGATTACGCTAACTGACTGTTAGCCAGAGATTACTTAATCGGGAATATATTTAAAAATATAAAATACATACATATATATACAAATAAGATTATTTTATTTATTCCATCTAATAATGTTCTAAGTCGCTCAACATCTGTGATTATATTTTCGTATAACTTTCTACTTGGCGTTAAACACAATACCCAGGATGTTTCGATCCGATGCGTGGTCATTCAATCAGAACAGTTTCTTTACTGGACATGCTTATAATTGTTACAGCTTTGTGATGATTTATAATCGATTATCCCATGGTAGGACTTCGATATACAACCATTTAATTACCAGGGAGTTGAATTTCTTTAACTGTGGATTAAAAATAAACCACTTATTTAACACAGACAGAATTCATTTTTAGCTAATGTATATAAAGTGTTGTGGTACATAATTTCGTAATGCCAACTTATCTAAGTACAAATTTAAACTATACACATTTATTTTGCATGAACAAACTTCGGTACAATTTCTTCGTATCACAGCGATCGGTTCACGCTCGAAACCAGCGCTTCCATTTCAATCGTTCCCACGATGCACATCACTATTTTTACACCAAACGTCGCCGTTCATACAAATAAAAATAAACTCTAACTTAACTCGATACAGTTTAAATTAGTTAAATAGCAACGGTCTTTAGAGACGCGTTCTGAGCGTCTTCGTTTAGATCGTACGAAATATATTTAATTAAAATTGGACCTTTTTGTTTTTAGCTAAGGTTTATTTTTATCTGTGGCAGCATCCGTCGCTGAGACCGTTTCAGCGTAGCGAATGTATGTAATACAGTATTCAAATATTTCGTGAATCATGCGCATTCGTGTGTATAATTACGTTTTTATCGTGGCTTAGCTAATCGGTCAGGGGCTACGAACTTTGATCGATAATTGTTCACATTAAATCCATGTAAGTAGATAAGATCTTGATAACATAATTACTTACTTGATATTCTGGTGAACGTTCAATCTGGTAATAAAGTCGAACGAAACATAACAATTCAAATGAAAGGGACTTGATTGTTGCCTTTTTTGATGTGCGCAAGGATTTTAAAGTTAGTACCAAATAATTGATTTATTAAAAAAAATAAATGTTGACGGGCCCTGAAGTAACAGTACGTAATGCGGGAGCCATTTAATTCAAGATCAGACCATCTCAATTCAGGTATGTGACAAGATTAGACGTCAGTTTTATAATTTTTATTACCCGTGTAAAGGACAAATAACCTGTTTGAACAAACAAGCGTTTTTCAAGCTGGATTGGGGTTAATTCTAAGCTGTGCTTATTTATGGGATACCGTTCTCTCATATGCATATTTTGTATGTGTGTGTAATTAATGTCATTTAGTGGGCGTGTCAAGTAACGTAGATTGGCTTATTATTACGTATGTAGGTATGATCGTTATGTTGTAGCACAGATACATTTAGGTATATGCAATTAGTGGCTGAGGCAAAACTATATTTGTCTAGTTCTTTAATATTTTGGAAAAACTCTATATAGTTCAATATTTATTTATTTTAACTAATGAATTCTGTGAAAGTACGGAATTCCACCTTCTATTCTTTTCTTATCGAAGATCATTACACGACAACTCGTAATAATGGAGAAACCTCTATTTTAAGTAGGTATAAATACACAATGTTTTTTTTGTCCAAACAATAACAGGTACATATAAGGTTATTATTCTAAGTGTCATAGTAGTATAAATACTAAATGTAGAGATGAATCTACCTTAACATGTATAAATCAAATTAAAACACAGGAATACCAACAATTGTTTATCAATTGCGAACGGCAACGGATACATACAATCGCGGCCCCCACACGATGGCGACTGACCGATTTAGATAAAACATGCTTTATTACAGAACCATAACCATATAAAAATTATTTTACAAAACCAACCCTTATTTTTAAAACAATAAAGACCACTAAAAAATTAATGGCCGCAAAACGTAAATTTGTAAGGCCGTATGCAAACTTTAGCAAGTAAATGTCGAACCAATAAATAGTGTCCTATGTTTGGTTCAGAAAACAACTTCAAGGACGACAAGGAAACATGGTTTCGATAATTGTATGAAAGCCGGCTTTTAAATACCAGAAATCTTATAAATATTTAAATAAAAATAAAATAACTTACTTCATATATGCATGAAATGTAATAAAAAAAATACGTTGTTTAATTTAGTCTTCATGCAAAGTAAGATTTCTATTAATGAATTAAATCCACTTAAGGTTTATTATATATTGTGATCAGATATAACTGCCATCGGAAAACAGATTCACATTAAATCAAATCCAAATCGTCCGAATAGTTTGAAAACTCGATAATCTCAAATCGATACATCGTCTAGCGAATTATGGAATCGAGTGGAATATATTAATACGTGTGAATGGATCGAGTTAGTTTGGAGATGTCTGCCGCTCTAAATCAGTACAACATTGCTGGGTTTGATTTGCTTAGTCCAAGATAGATTAATGTGGATAAGACCTTTTATTTAATATTATTGTATATATTTTATTTATATTCCCGATATTTATTATGTAGGTATGAATTCTTAATAAATAGTTGACATTCTGTAACAGCGTTGTAATGAGCTGCGTAAAATTTAACTTTGTTTAACGAAGCCGTTAACACATATCATAAAAGGAATGATTTTTAAATTAATTTATAGCTCATTAGATTAAAGTCCAGCTAAATATAAATTACATCTTCTTCTAATAATAACTCAGAGAATAGATTTCGAAAAGTCAGGATTAAATAAATACAGTATTCTGGAAATAATAACGAAAATAAATATTGATTCCTATATTTAATTGTATTATAAGAAGTCTTATCCATATTATTGTACGTGGAACGGAGACGCGCGGACAAGAGACGTCACAAAGTCCGTTCGGCTTATCGCTCACTGCGCATTTCCTACGAGCGCTCCAAGTATGCGTCTATGTTGACCATTGATATATTAAATTGTATATAAATGATTCTATATGATTTAGCTCTTGGAGTACTTATTATACATTTTTTTAAATATATATTTATAGACATAAGCTTTTATCTATTATTCTTTAGGCTTGCTTCCATTGAATGAGAGTATTTTCGTATCTAAAATAAGAACACGAAAAGTTATATGTTATTAATATGTGTGGACCATATAAATCCACACGATCCTTAGAATATAACATATATAAATAAGAATCGAAGATCCCGCTTAGGATATGGATAGTTCATATAGAGTGTGAAGTGTCCATGGATTCTATCACAACACCAGCTAGCCAGCTACCGATGTCCGACACGAAGCCAACAAAAGAACAAACTAAACCGGTGAACATAATTCGTCATTATAATAACGCGGCTTTAATCCCGATCCAATTCCCGCGCACGCGTACAAACTCGTGACTCTCGCAGACATTTTATTACCATAATTTAAAACAAATATCTGATTGTAAGAACATTAAAGTGTTAAACCTGTATATATCTATCACAGCGTTGGATTAAGCGCAGTCCTGTTTATTTTGAAGACTATTAAAAAAAAATTAACACATATGTTCATAATCATATATTCGACAACATACATTTGAGATTTGTTTCGACTTCATTAGCATATCTTATAAGATTCTTCTTTGTAAGGGATGTGTAATTGTTAAAAGTCAGATTGTAGATATATTTTTAACTTCAAGAAATCACTATATATGTATTTAATTAAATTAAAAAAATGTAGTACAGCTGGGCCTTAATGCGAGTCACGAGAGACCCATCACGGAACAGTACGATTACAATGCACTCACATGCTTGTGTGCATAAGTGATGTAGTATAAGAGATAACAGGACAACATTTTAAATTATATACAACATTTCAGGATTTTTACAAGATTTAAACGTCAGAATAATTTTCAACTATCAGCTTTAATTATAGAAAGTTAAATATGGGATGTATTACAAAAATATTATCGAATTCCATTCTATGGAAGGTATAGTGTTGTTCGTATGACATAGCTTTGTGTTAAATTCCGGGATTTTTGTTTTTATATTTTTGGAAATATCATATATAAAATACATCAGGTTATTATTTGATCAGCTCCTCGACTATACGTTTGGAACTGTCGTATTCGTGCGCAGCGCCGCGGGCGGATCTCCAACGTAATCTTTATAAGGTGGTAAAACATATATTTAATGGTAAGTCCGACACGAAGCCTTATACCATCTCCACTAAAACTTGCTCACGTATGAAAATGATGTGTCGGGATCCCAGACACACCTTATAGGGATGTAATATTTTTACAATGCTGTAGTATATTGTATTCGAAAGTATACACAATTGTAAGTTACATTTTTTTTAAAGTTTATTAGAAATCTTATATTAAAATATTAAGTAATATTCCTTAAAACGTGTTAGATTTATGAATTAGATCACATTACGATTATTTGTATTGACGTTGGCTGTATGTCAATTCGTCATTGTAAATGACTTAATAACAATTACAGATGTAATCCTGTATTAAAGTAGTCTTAACAACTAACGCCTAAACGGAAATGGTCAAGTCAGTCTTTAGGTCCGAAACCAATAAATCTCCCATCGTCCTTCCTCTCCAGATAATGTATTTCTGTTCGGACGTTACTTACTTTGGCAATTTGCGGGAACCTTTGCGCCCTTTAAGATATCTGGACAGACAATTGTAATGGTGGGGACACATACAGAGGGGCTATTCATATGTTCATCACTTTAAAACCTTTCAAACATCATTTAAATAGTTTTAGATATAAATAACTTCGATTATATTTTATAATAACAATATAATTTAATACGTTGTCAGTTCAGCATTAAAAATATATTTAACAGAACATTAGTTTTTATCAAATCATATTACGAATAAAAAAAAACAAGCAAATCGAAATTTATCTTTATTTTAAATGCATTGATAATGTTTCATCATCTCTATATTATTTTGAGCACTAAGTTATCTTCTAAGGAACGTGATATATCCTCGTCAGGAAGGTCCGAGGTCTAAACCCATTTACAAATCACAAACAGTGACCACCCTACAATTATACAACCCTTCGCTTCACCTTCGGGTTACTTGAAATATGGTGCCGCTTAAATAACCTTCGTCTTAGACGTATTTGTACTAAACAGTCGGCTTTACCTGTTTTAATTGTCGTCATTGTAAGGCGAAACTTTTCTTATCATGACTTATCAAGTGTCCCACAGCTCGTAAGCAAAATTCATTTCAGTTTAAATAGCAATAATCCATTTTATTTTTGTTAAATTTATAACAAGCTTATATTCTAAATTCATCAAAATACTTTAGGGAAAGATAAGCTATCTTTTAAATTTTTTGTCGTCCAGAAGTCAGTTATTTTAAAATTGTTTTCGATTCAGAATGTGAGATATTCTGTTTATTTCCATTATGCTGTCGAGTAAATTAATTGTTGATATGTATTGTCGCGAAATTTAAAACATATTTTCGTCATACATTCAAACGCAGTAAACACGACATTTAAATTCTTTTTGGTCGGCTAAAAATGTTTTTTCCTCCTCAAATCATTCTTGTGACAAGTTCCTATAAAGAACATCTTTAACTTTTGTTCGAGTTAAATATTTGTTATTATCTGGTTTTTAATATTCTATATTTCTTTTCCTACTTATAACTTTATTATTTATCAAAAATATTGATGTTAACAAATGGTAATATATGTATGTCGTAACCTAGTATTTTTTGTACAACTTCTGGTTTCACATTATTATCCGTAAAGTAAGTCTAAGTTATTGAAAGCTTTTCATCTCATCTTTCATTACTTAAATGCAAAATATGTATATAATAATATTCGTGTTTATTACAAATTTTCTGTCTTCACACAATATAGTTCGTTTTCATACAATGTGGGTCACCCCTAACTACATTTGAATAACTATCGACAGTTAATTGTTCTGATAAAGACGCCATGCTGCTGCTTCCGCCGGAGTCCCAACTTGGACGGATATTCAAACTCGACCGGAACTAGATGGAATGGCGACATATATTTTGAATTTAGAATCTATTGTAGGTTAGGGACAAGTTGAGACCCTACAGTTAGAAGTCTCGAAACTAAAGGGTTTGCGCGATATGTTAAGTTTATATTGCAAATGACATCGTAGTTCGTTTAACTGAGGTCAATATTAATTCTATGTATAAGTACGTTAACGTATATATCTGTTTTTGTCTCTACGTTATGAATAACTTTCGTAATGGGAACATTTTAACTGTATAATAAATTGATTTATTCCTACACATTATTTCAGTTTCTCTAAAGCTAGTATAATAATGCGAATATTCACAATAAATATGAAGGTTTTTACTTGTTTCATTGATTATTTAAATTGATAACGTATATTTTTAAGACTACTTGTGATTTGTTGTACTCGGATGTCCAACAAATATGAAGCGTTATTGTCTGCTTGTAACACTATCTAGAGAAAAAATACTTACCCTTTAAAATAGTTTTATCGATTTGTTCCTTTAACTTTATTCTTTTCAGTACTGCTGTACGTGGGAATTCCTTTACTCCAATGGGGCGGTCATTATGTGTATACTAAATTTCTAAGTCCTATCTCGCTTGTTTCGGATAAGCCACACCAGAAGTCCCGATAATAGCTATCACTAAAGATTAGGAAATTAAAGTCCATGCATTAACAGATAGTTGAGACAGTAGGTCCATAAAAAGACCTTGATACGCATCGATTTACTGGACAAGGTCAAAAGTAAAAGAAAGCTTGTATGCCTAATAATTTTTTCAATTTTAATCTGAACTATTGAAATCACGGTATTCTTTGGCAAACGAAAAAGGTCTTTTTTACCACAACAACGCATCGGCTCATACATCTGCTCCATCCGAACTACGACCCCATCCAATTTTTTTTCAAGTTAAGGCTCTTTGTGACCTGTTCTTGTTTCCAGCATGAAAAAATTTAATTAAAGTTACTTCTGCAACAGAGTTCTACTGTTACTTCCTGCTAAGCCTAATAAAAGATAAACACACAAAATATTTTTAAACTAACGTAGGTTTCAATTGAAATAAAACCAAATTTCATAGATTTAATAAAAACTCAACTGGCTATTCGTATTACGCATCGAGTCTTAATAAATAAGAAAAATTTAAAATATGTTTATCTTTTTTGTTTCAGTTCATAGGACTAAATTGAAATAGGAGTAGTTGAAGTATTGTTATTGTTAAAGTTATAACATATTGAAGATATTGGAAATGAAAAATAGTGTAGCAACAACAATAAATTCAACGTTGCCAACCGTTCTTTAGCTAAGGCTAATCAATTAAAATAATATTTGTAGGAACTGACCGAGCGTTACGGAATACATAGCAGGGGTTGAAATAACAGCCGTGAAATGTGGCTGAACCAAATTAATAATTCTAAGATATAATACAGGGTTTGTCTAAACATCTAAGATATATAAATGTGTTCGTAGGCCCTCACATAACAGAGTGAAATTCATCCTTACAGCTAATAGGGAATTGTCTGGGTGATTTAATTTTCAAAATATTTCATAACTGCAATATGTTTTATACATTCGTAGTGATAAAAAATCAAATGATAATTACATTTGCATTCCATTTGAAAAGTCCGCAATTTTCACATAAAAAATTCCGCATAAATCATGCAACTGAATATTCATAAAACAGGATAGTAAGCAATCAAATAACCTAGAACCATTAATTATTCCCTAAGAAATTCATACGTCAAGCCGTTCTTGGACAGGGGTCAAGATATAGTTGAATTAATATTCATACGATAGGCCCAGGTGGACGTCACAATCGGAAGGGTGGTCTTAAGGAATGGACGCCATAGATTATAATAGAGAGAGTACAAAAACTTAGAGGTTTATACCTACATTGTATTTTAAATCCTTAAATTTTACTATGTCGATGACCCAATTGTGTTTTTTTCCTCAATATTCCTATCTTAATCTCTTTCTTCCATATTTTTTATAGAAATTAACATATAATTATTCTTTATATTAGAAAGTCGAATTTCAAATACATACATTTAGATATATGTATACATATACATTTTATTAGGTCTTCCTAACTTAAGTGGTAAATATTTTTGTCTTGAGAAACACACTTATAGTTATAGTTAAAAGCGAATTTACTTTTTATTGTCATATTCTATTATGATCGAAAATAAAAGTTTTACATATGTATAAATGTATGCTAGGCTGTCTGTTTGTTATGCTTTGTCAGGGTGGTTGCCAAGACGGGTGGAATACGGGCTCGTCTTATCAGCCCGCGCCCGAGGACTAGGTCTGATGGATTAACTTCATTGTTCCAATGCCGAGTGACGCGGAATTTATAATTGCGTGGCGACTTTGTTTTGCCCGTTTATGTATTGTTTAGACATAGGATAATTTTTAGCGTCAAATGTTAATTGTTTTGTTTCTTCTTTGTCATTTTTATTACATTACACCCTTACTCAATCAGTTGATTCAAGCGTAAAGACATTTTACAAAATTAAAATAAAAAATTTTAACAATACATAATTTCTCTATATTTAAATATAAATATTAAGAAAATTTTACAAACAGCGTTCTACGCATTCTAACGTTCGTTTCTTTAACGTCTCTTCATTAGCTATAGCACTTCAGTGTATATTTTTATTTACGCTTTTTAAGGACAGCGCAGAGCCGAATAAGATAGTTTTATTTGCGAGTAACAACCGCTAAAACTTAAAGACAATAGCTACAATACCCATTGTTTGTATCTTAATTATTAAAAGTGCTATTTAAATCGGTTCCTTTTTAATCTCGGTCCAGGAAGCATGTGTTGCGGTATTATATTTCTTGTTCGTTTTGTTGAATTTTTATAACAGACTCCTTCCATAAAGTAAGATATTGCGAGAATTATACACAGTAAGTTGGTGTTTTTTATACTTCCTAATCAGTTTAATACGGATCCTAAATAAGTTCAACTACTGTCAATCGTATTTTAATCCTAAGAATAGCCGGGAGGCATAAATTTTAAACAATTCAAGCTCATAGTTTCAATATTTGTCCCAGATACTGACCACCTGAAGTCTTGAAGGGGTCCGACCCTTATCAAAGTAAATTAACTGTTCGAAACATCTTGACCAAGTTATTGTTCTGAAGTCATCGGAGTGTGGCAAATCCGAAAAACAAACGGACGCATGCAAATAATGTTAGTCCAGTAATTAAAGAGGGTTTCTATTATAATTGGATCTCTCTCGTTTGGTAATTGCTAATCAATACACGTGTTTGAGGTCATGTTAAAGGATATTTGTTTAATAAAATTATTTGATCTTATATAAAATGTTTTATTCGTAAGCAAAAACAAAGCAACAAATTCATTCTTTGACTTGGCAAAACGCAATGTCATCGTACACTTTTCCAAAAGAGCATCTTCAATTTCCTTCAAAAACTTAGGAGTCATGCCTTTACCACATATGTCAAAGAAAATAGGATCTACAGCACATTGGAATAGGGATGCCGTCTACCAAATATTTCTAGCTAGGACATACGTGACGATATTTTGCCAAGCACCCAAACATAAATTAATTTATATTACAAATGTATACTATATACTTCTTTCTTATTTGCAAATAACATTTAACACGATTTCATAACAAGTAGAATTTCATGATTTTCGCCTTAAAATTATGTTGGAGGACTGGCTACAACCGCTGATTAAAATCAAGGCAATAACATCTAATGACCGGCAATGGATATATAATCACGAAATTTCATATGCTAATAAAATACAGTCTATATCGTAATTATGGACTCGCTGGAGTGACACTTATTACTTCACACGCGTCCGCAATATATGCAAGAAGTTTATTTAAAACACACTGTGTTACCGTTCTCCTAGATTGACCGTTTATGTGGTAACTTCCTTGAAAGGGAAAGTATGTTAGTTTTGTATTTTTCAATTTTATGAATCCAGAAGCATGTTAAATTGTTATTGTTTGCTGTTGAGTATCGCATATGTTCGATGTAAGTCGATCCCGTATGTTGACAACGAAAGGGTAGGGTGTGCTGTGGCATAAATGATCACCGGGCAACGTTGACGAAGACAAATGACGGCTACGTCGAACTTACAACAAGATAAGGTAGGCTCTTGAAATTAGCTGCGTTTTACTTAGAACTGTTACATAAGTTATATTCATGGTCAGATTACAAAAAGTTGTGAAATCCCTTACAAAGTTCCAAAGGATTTCATTTCATTTTACTCGTTATAAATCTAGTGAGTATCATTTGAAACAGCAAAAAATGAAAAAAAACTTCTTCAAAAACGGAATAATACGAAATATATTCAACAAGAAATTCATATTACACGCCCGAAAACATAACAAAACGATCAACAAGTGGTCACAAAAAAAGAGTATTAAAAAATTTTAAACGCTGAAAACAACTGGATTGCTGGTGGATCCGCACATTTACATCCAACGAAAGAAAATCCGATAATTTTGGTTAAAAAATTGTTTCGTATTTTTTAAATTGAAAGAAACGTGTTTATTTGCGAGTCTTTCATTTCTGGTGGCAAAAAGTTGTTTCTACTTGCCATTGTTTTTAGTTTTGATGCAAATATTCGAGTGGACAAATTAAAAACAATGCGATGCTCCTCAACCATATACTTTTTTTCGGGTTTTTTGTATTTCTTATTTGGTTGCTTTATGCAATTCATATCACAAAGAAATAAAATACTTTTATATTAAAACATTTAATTATACTCCCAAAGACACTAATCCTATGCAGGAATGCGGTTTCATTGTTTCTTTAACGTCTGTTTTAAACCCTAAAAAAAGTCTTTCTAATTAACCCGTTTAAATTATTACTAGGAAAGTTTGCAAACATAACAATAATTTTAAAAAATTTCACTTACATTGGATATTTGTAACAAAACTTTATATTTATATAATTTTAACAGCCACCAATATGACCTCTTCCTCAGTATTTGCATTTAATTCGAAGTAAAATAGCCCCTGGCTTTAACGTAAACATTATTCACTTCATCCACATAAGACCCCGAGTTCTGACCACGGCAATTGTACGAAAATTAGCTTTGACCGCATATAAATACATTAAGATAATCCGCTATGGTTCAAGGACTGAAATGATAACGTCTGCGTTAATTCTTACATAATTTATAACTTTACATTGTTACTCCACTCAGGTATAAAATTTAAACTAGATTTCTTCTAATAGCGCATACTATCTCAATCTTATTATTTTTCACTAGATTCAAATCAAAGAGACATTTCAAGTTTATTTTAAACTAGAATACACACCTATCACAAAACAAATCCGTATAGAAGAAAGTAATTGGATAAATAATAATATGAAACGCAATATAAAGATTTAAACTAAATTTATAATTTAAATCTTTATAAGCTTGTTACATTTCTATCCGAACTACAAGATTGTCTCAACTCAATGACCATCTAGAGGTTACTTTTTTTAAAGTTGCTACATTTTCCGATTACAATTTAGGAGGTAATTTTACTATGTAAAATTTAAATAGTACACATATCCTAATAATATTGTATTTGCTGATAATTTTGCTGATATTTGTGGATAAGTAATGCAAAATCTACAAGAGTATTTGAAAGCATTTGTATATGCAGTGTCATAATTCTGGAATGGCATAAAAAAGGAATTAGTTATATTAGTTATTAGGATGTTTCTTTTATATTGAATTGTACAAGCGACAAATGTTATGGCGTAATTACATCAATTTCTCATTTTGCAAACCAAAATACGGAGATTTCCACATCAAAAGACATACAGACAGCTCTATAGTTACCTTAAATCTTAGCGCCCGCACCTCAGGGTCCGTCTGAAGACGCCTTGGGCTGAAATGAAGAAGGACCAACATAAAAAATCTTATGAATTAGCATAAGAAGTACAACATAATTATAATCAATATTAAAATAATCTAGTTAATCACTAAAGTCTATTATGTCTATTTTCTCATTTACTTGAAAATATTTATTTTAATTTTTACATATAGAAAAGTATTGCATGTGATTTAAAAATGCTATGGGAGTTTATTGTTTGTGGAAATAAAGTAAACTGAGATAATTACTCAATGAAAGTATCTTTAAATGAGAGTTACAGCGTTATGATAGTCAATCGTAACTGACCACCCGGGTCAAGGGGGACTCATCCCAACTTCCAATACATTTCATATTCCGTTGACAGAGGCACAATAATAACGCGCTCCGTGTAAAAGCAAGACATAGTTGATGCACATAGAGATGTTA
>DVQP01001011.1:0-17796 GCA_018231745.1 Danaus eresimus | reverse complement strand
CAAATAAAAATTAATATTGTATTGGTCATCATTATGTGGGCTTTCTTTAATAAAAACAACGTGAAAAAAATATAAAACAAATATTTTTACTTAAAGTCTTACTAAAAAGCTGGTATAAAATATATTACTAATTAATTAACTATTATATATAAACTATATACATAAATAAGCGTTTAATATATAGTTTGCTTGAACAAAATGCTGATTATTTTAAAGGCATCCTCATTTTGTTTAAATTTCGCTGCAAAATAGCGTGCTTAGTAATTGTATATAAATCAAACTAACTTCCATTTCAATACAAATAAGTAAATGGGTGTACGTGTTTACTATTATTTGCTTTGGAAAATAAACTTACAGGGTGTTCAGTTGAACAGTGGGACTCTCTATGAACACGGAGCCGAGGCTCGTGCTCACGTACTGAGCTATAGCAAACACAAGCTTCTCCTCCTTTATAGATTTTATTAACATTAATTTCTCAAAGGCGCTCAGATGCTCGTCCCAGTTCACTATTGCTGGGTTTTTATCATTTTTGTTAACGTGAATCTCCTACAACGTTGAAATGTTTTGAGGGATCAAATGATAAAAATGCTTGTGTATATAAAAACTGTATTTTCGTGTACCAGCGAAAATGTGCCAAGCTTGATTTGTATCCGCCGCTGACAGTCCCTCACAAAATTCTCGAAGCTGGGATCAGTTTCTTCTAAGTGATTCACGGCCAACCACATCTGTTCTGTTAGACTTTCCACCGGAGGTTTCTTTGGTGGCACCTACGAAAAATATTTTACTTTATGACACTGTTTATTTTAATTTATTGAGAACAGCCATCACAATCATTATAAAATATGAATATTAAGCAGTTCTAGTACACGTAAGTATATAATACTTGTTGTAGCCACAATGTATCATAGTTTGTGATTTTTAGTAAGCCTTTGACTTGACTAAATCTGTTGTTATATTTTAAATAAATAATACACTAACCACTTTAGTGCCAGCTGGTCCTCTGAGTATGAAGTCACATTGGTCGTGTCTGACTAAGCCGGCGTGTAGGTACACGGCCATGTTCAATAGAAAACTGAAAACCAGCTTGTGACGCTCAAAAAGACCCCGCGACACATTTCGGTATACGGAAAGTGTAATCTCACGGAGCAATATCTCGAGACGGGTCTCCAATACATCGCTCTTCTCACTCTTTTCTATAACCAAGTTGAAAACCTGCGACCAATGGGTTATACAAAAAATAATTTTAATATTTAAATCGAAAATAAGATGTGTTTAAATATTTATAGCATTTTTTGAAGCACCTGGTTGAAATACTTGAGCGAGAATTGGTACATAGGATCTATGTCAGCCAGCTGAGCGACCGCGAAGTACAAGACGGCGCCGCGTGTCGCCACAGTGCGGTATTTCTCCCTCGCAGCTGATATGCTGACCTCCGTCGCTTCAGTTTCCTCCAACCGAGCGTTTATTATCTCTGATGTTTCCTGTATTACAGATAATTTTATTATAATTAACAAATAAATAACAACGGATTCAGCAGCGATGGGATAAAAGCGAAATATTTACAGCTCTGACAAGAATTGATGTACGTCCTAAATGTTTTAGTAATTTGTTGTTTTCTATCTATGTAGTCTGACAATTGGTATAGCTATCGAGTGTTTGAAGGGTAATATAATGTTATAATCTCACCTTACTCTCGTTCAAAGTTTCAATAAGTTCCTCGTCATCAAGGATATTTCCAGAAGACGCGTATAATAAACGTAAGATCTTATCCTCTATTTCCAATAAAGATGCTTTATCAGCATTAATTCGTACTATCAACTCTGACCGCTGCAATTCTAAATCAGGCCGTTCCAAACGCACCACGTCTCTAAACAATTGGTTGTATTTACGGAATCATACATTACTAATTACATATGAAATAAAATAAGATAATTAAATAAAATATTTAAACTTACGCCAACAATTGATCTTCCAAACCCGAAAGTGTCACAGTAAAGTTGACAAGGGTCACTTGTATGCAGATTTCTGGTAAGTAATGTGGATTTGCGAGTTTCGTGGTGAGGTACAGGCGGAAATTCGTGTCATATTCTATGTCACTATCACCAAGATGAATAAGCAGACGACCGGCCTACATAGAGACGAAATATGTTAGATACAACACTAACACTACACTGACGTGTTTATTAAATTTAGCTTAAGACAAGCATTGTTCAGAAACTATAATAAAATCGGAATTATTTATTAATCAAGTTTATATACCTGCATGAAAGTCTGTTTGAGCAAAACAGGAGATAGCGTTGCTTCCAAGGATTCCCCGAGGTCCTCTATGAGCATGGGCCAACCTAGACGTATACAATTTTCAAGCATCCTCAAATATGCAGCATCGTTTAGCTTCGTAATCTGTAAGCCGTTATTACGCTCCATGTTCTTTATCCATCTGTTGGCCTGAAGTAACAATAAAATTTAAATAACTTCTTGGTAGAATTTAAAGCAAGTATCATGTGATAAGTACGTAGTACCCTCTCTCTATTACCACATTTCATATTCGATTACATTTTAATTAAAACTTATTTATTAATCAAAGCATAGTGTCGATAATCACCTGTTCCTGAGGATCGATAGTGAGCGGCCATCTTCCAGCGCGTGTCACTAATATGCCGTTCTCAGTGGATATTGCATCTCGAGGCAGTCCTTGAGCGTTCCATGTACGCACCGTGTAAGAATCCGCCATTATTGATATCAGGCTGAAAAATCATAATAAATATATAATAATTCTAGCAAACTGAGAAAACGATGTCATACTACTTTTCTTACTCAAATGTCTCTGAAGACGGTATCTCCAGTTCGCGACACTGATCGACCCATTTATTCTCCAATTCTCGCCTGTAATTAGAAGGGAAGGCTCCGAAGTAAGCGATGCAGCCTGATGCTATTATAATATCGCCCGTAGTACAGTGAAGTTTAAAGGTCGCTGCCTAAAAATTTATTTAAACTATAAGGTTGACTGTTACACTGATAGGTTTTAAAAGACAACTCGGTTTTGACCAGAGATAACTTCTAAATAAATGACCTTGTCAATTATATTATTCATGATATTTATATAGATAAGACGTTCTTTCAATTGCGTGGAGAAATACAAGACCTATAATGACACAACTCAACACCGAGGAATAAGTAATAAAAATAGTGAGTAAATATAAATATGTACATTGTTTTTATAAATAAATAACTAATAATTCTTTGCAAATCACGTCCATAGAGAATATGTTTTGATAATTTTGATATTGCAAACATTGTTAGAGAAATAAACTATAATTGAAGTTATGCCTTCATAATTAATCTATAGCTCTATTTTGATATCGCAATACTAATATAGTTTTACAGATGATGAGTTTAAAAAACATTTATATGTATATATTTATACATATAATACATATATAGAATAAATATATACAAACTTACATACCTTGACACCTTCTTCCCACCTAGTCTTCTCGTCAGCGAGTGCCTGGGTTAGCTTTCCAGCTCGAGACAACCTCGCTGCAGCTAAGTCGACATCTGCTTGTAATTTGATACGTTCCTCTTCTACAACCTGGTAGAATATATCAATACTTAATATAAGAAAACTTGTATAACTCAGCTAAAGTTATTATGCTAAAGTTAGTTATTATTTATATGTTGTTGTTATTATTATAAGCTGTTTTAATTTTTAGTCTGAGCTATCTAAATTTGAAGCATATTTCGTTGGTCAGACACACAATTATCGTTGGAAGATTGAATTAATATGAAGTAACAATATTATGGGAAATTATGTTGTGTATGTTCTTTACAAAAATACATTACTTTATGTAATAAAAATAGCTATAATCACCTTTAACTCGTCCATCATTTTCGCTAACATAGCTTCGATGGCTTCAACCTCTTTCTGTTTCGCTCTCAACACTGCCATCACACTTTTTAATATAGCAGCTGCTTCTTTATGTCTGTAAAGTTTATACGGTATTTATTAACTTGTAGGACTATTTATTGACAACAACAATAAGCGCACACAATTTTCTATTTAATATTAAATAAAACATTTCAGCTTACTTAAGAATCTTTGGTTCCACAACCCTAAAAACTTTTGCATACATATCAATAGCTTGAACCCACAGTACCATGGATCGACAAACCTAAAAAATAAATATTTCTATTTATAAAAGCACAAATAAATTTCATTATTTAATATCGACATGTATTCACCTTCGACACTTTGACCACTGTATCGGGATTGAAATCCTTATGTGTCAAATAAGTTTTAATTTTCTTCAGTAATGCATCTGGAATATGATCTTTGTCGTACTCTTCTAAATTACGAATAAAATTAACGTCAGCCAGTAGTTTTTTTGTAGAATCCCAATCTGGTCTGAAATTCGTAAAAAATATAGTAATTTGATTTCGCTTAATTATCAGTCAAGTATATAATTATGTAATAAGTATAAAAGTATATTTTTGACATACTTAGCACCAAGAAGAATGCAGACCGGTTCCATAACAAAGCGCACTAGAGCCGGCGGTTTCTGGAAAGCTTTTAATTCATTAATATCTGCCTTGTTAAGTGCCTTCAAAGCGTTCTGCGCCGCCTCCATCGCTGGCATTGCCAGTGCTAAGTCCGCCTTTGCTTCATCAGCTATTTGCTTTACTTCTTCTGCTTTTATCTATGTGTTAGGTAGAATAATTATTTTCATAAATAATTTCCTTTGCCTGTCCATTTTAAATGGTTATCATATTTTTTTAGGTTATCTCATATATACTTCCGTCCAAATAGCATTATTTGGACGGAAGTTTTTGCTCTATGTATTTTTTATATGTCGAAGTAAATTGTATGAATCGTTTAAGATAATACTATAGACGAAATAATGTACTTACTTTAGCCTCAGCTTCATCTTTCATCACAGCTTGCTTGACTTCGTCAGCGGCCTTCTGTTCAACTTTAAGCCGAGCTACCAGTGCCATGCCCTACAATTTTCAAAAATATAATAAAGCGGACATTAATTAAGGCAACATTTTTACTTATTCCAACTCAAAGAAAGATACTTCAGCCAGGATAATTTAAATGATTTGCATTTGTATATAAAATATTTTTAATTTCACCTCCTCGGCTTTTTTAGCAAGGACAGGTTCCATTTCACGCACTTGCTGCTCCATTACACCAACAACTTCATAGGTTTCATACAATTTCTGTAAAGAAATGATTAAAACAAATACTCAATATCTTTGAAAAATTTATAACACATTACCACATGACGAATATTTAGGAATAACTTCAAAAGTCTGACTTGTAATCCACAGGAAATTCTATCTCTTCCCCGTATAATTTCTTGTTGCTTCTTATCCAACAAGGACAGGTACAATTTAAGGAGATCGAGGTAGCTGCTAGGAGTGGAATAGAAATGGCGCCTCATCTCTTCGAACAGCCGCTCAGTCATCACATCCACGTCCTATGTATTAAAATAACAGTTAATATATTAGACAATTTGGTAGTAAATAGCAGTCATTTACAAAAACAAAAAACTATAAATTTTCTTAATTGCCATGATTTTTGAGTTAAACGCAAATATTTCGGAATTATTGCAACTTAGGAGATGTCTAATAATAAGAAATATCTCATTATTCACTTGATGCATAGATACAGCCAGCGTGGATATCATATTGATAATTTTTTCATCACCAAGCGGCTGCAAACACTGTTGTGCCACAGAACGCAGAGCCTCTGGTGGCCACTTTGTGAACCAGTCTATGGTACAGCAGTTTACCAGGGAGGGGAACATGCGGCAGCGACGCCTGTTAAACATTATACAACCCTAATCATCATAAATACTAAAAAAATATTATCTTGCTAATTTATAATTTGGAGGGAATCACTTCCTTTTAATTCATCGTATCATGACATGTAAAGTGAAATTATCAATAATAATTCTTTAAGTTATACACACAAAAAATTGCTATCCTAGTCTTTGCTTGTTTTTTTTGCTAACTTCTTTCTAATGTACCTTATGTTTCAGTTAATAGAAAAAGAGATTAGCATTAAATATCTATTAATAACATTCGCGTGGATATTAATACATATTCATGGTATTTTTTGTTAAGCATTTCATACCTGAACGCCTCTCCGACTGGGCTCATACATATACATAGATGCAGCTTCCCTCGCACCTTGTTAATGAAGAAATAATAAACGGCGTCTCTATCTGCTGGATTTATTCCTGCTTTTCCAGCTTCATTTCGACAACCCGTTTGAACTTGTTCATAAGTGTCACCTTCAAACAGATTAGGTACTTCACCTGGATAGAGAAAATAATTTAATATTGCTAATCGAATCTAACTGCCTTAATTCCTTACATGTTAAATTTTTTATTTTTGAATTATTTAATACTTTTGTATAAATAAAAATGTTCACTTAGAACCTAACCTGACTTATTTACGGGTAAGAAATAATTTTTCCATGTCTAATCTAATATCCGTTTTTTTTTTTAAATCATACTCTCGCAGAATTAAATCTATTAATAAGAAGATACTAATCATAACTAAATATATTGGTAAGCGGTCTGTTTGTCCGTTCTTCTCCTAAATCCGTAATCAAACAAGGAAAGTTTACCCTAACCTGAGTTGAGCATATTATTGATGTCCTCGAGGAACTCTTCCTTGGTGATTTGTGTATCTGTAAATAGGAAGACAGTATCGTCGCCAGAGACGCCGGCGCGCATGTACATGTTACGGAGGTCGTCGTGGAATTCTGGAGTATCGTAGTTTCGCTTTAACTCCATACCCATGCATCTGACGGAAAATAATACAATAAGAAATTTATTCGAAAACATACATATATAGTTTTTCCTTAAAATTTGTATGAATATATCTAACTTGCACTCATTGACATGTCCAGCCAGTGTGGCCACGGAGCGTCTGCCGGAGCCTCCGGTGCCAACCATCAGACAGTGGCCGCGCTCCGCCCGCAGTACCCTCGCCACACGGACGACGTGCTCCACAGCGTCGCGGAACAACACCAGGTGCATCTCAGCGCGAGCCGTTGAATTATACTCTTCCAAATACTCCTGCAATGTCATTGCTTTAGTCAGAATATTAGACAAATATAGTTAATCCATATAAGGTCTGATTGCTGTAAAAAATATAGTACGTATAGACAAAATATACATTTTTTGCAGAAATCTGATGTAGATGTAAAAATTTTTTTGCAATCAATCCGATTATTGTCGGAGCTTAATAGCTTAAATGTATCTGTATATCAGAGTTACACAAAAAAAGTTCAGACATTTTCTAAATCTTAACTGTAAAATAATACTTTAAGTTTTGTTATATTTAGCTTTAGTGATTTTTTTTTTAAAAAGGTAAGATATGAAATAGAATGTTTCAAAACTATAGCATGAGTTAACAAGATAAAATAAGATTAATATTAACAGTACCTTTAGGACAATCATTAATTTATCTATGTCAGGTATTTCCTGGTAGATCCTGTTTTCTTTGGGTACGGCCGAGTTAAGGAAATCACCGAAAAGCAGCAACGGTGGATCCTCTATGATAGGTGTGTCCGGTATTTCCAGAATCGGATGCTGAAAGTTCTTCTGGCAAACGGTGCTCATGAGATGGTAGAAGTAACTCTTATCCTCTATATTGATTAGACGATCGTGAAATACTCGCAAACATTCGTGATAGAAGAGCCTGTTGTGATAAATAAAAATATTTTAAACTGATTATTGTTGAGGCTGGTGTATACTAAAGTATAAAAGTATCCAAGAACTATTAAACTAACAAAAGGTTATTTATTCTATACATACATGCAAAGTATATTTTTTAAATATTTCTTACCTAAGCATCCCTTGAGGAAGTCTCATATAAGCGGCGTTTGCTTGTAACACTCCCTGCATTGATTTAGACAGATCTCTCAAATTAAATACGTAATGCGACTTGGCAGGCGTTGGCAACAATTCGGCACAAATCTTGAGGTATACTTCTACGGCTGCATTGACTATGGGCTCTCCGAGCACCGACACTTCAGTAACGAAGTCTTCCATGTGACCGTTTAGAATTGCCTGTTAAAATAAAGTTAATAAAATTTAAGCATAATATAATAAATTTTCCATATTGTTAAAATATTTCATGTCTAATTTATTTATACAAAAAGATGTTGAGAGTGTATGACATCTTATCAAAATACAATACATATACATTACAATACATATAAATATTTGGATACACCCAATCAAGAATTAGTCCAAAATTTTTGACAGTTATCAATCTGTTACTAATTATTTATTTTTTGTATCTTCTCATAGTTCCTAATAATCAATGTGTATGCTACCTTAAATATGGTTTTCATAGCCTCAGCGTTTGGTGCGGATATGAAAAACATAGCGAAGTGTCTCACGAAGCGAGCTGTGAGTGGGTTTCTTCCACCCCCGGGCGGGGCGCACGCACATGACAGGACCACGTCCAGGATATCCTTCCAGTACAGCTTGTCTCGGTCATACACCCCGCCAAAGTCCAGATACTGACTGGAAATAGCATCACCGTTAGTGACAATGACCTGTATGTGAGCATGCATGTTTACACTTTAATATATCAAAATGGCATATATCAGATAAAGTGGAAAGTGGTGAATATTACTTTTTAAAATAAATTTAAATTAAATCTGATTTCAGTACTACGATTATACCATTTCGATGTTACAATTACATAAAATTGATAACCCGATGTTAAAACAGATATATATAGATATAGTGTTAACTAAAATTATTTCTTTTTCTATATAATTTAAAAATAAATTAACATGTGTCAGTATGTTACCGTAAAAGTTCAATGGTGGGTTGTGCTCCATAGACATCAAGTCGCGGCATGTTGACGTCATCAATAAATATAATTATCTTCTTTCCTAGTGGCGCACCGATCGCTTTCCTGGGACGCTTGTCCAAACGTAACTCGATAACTTCCTATTAGAGGCCAGTGTTTAAGAAACTATGTATAATGTAATGTAATGTATATAAGTTAAGTTATTACTTGAGTTCGTATACTACTCGTTTGAGCTGAGAAGTTCAGCATTACAGGAATAAAGGTACCAGTTGTGGACATTTTTTTGAGAACCTCCGCTGCTACCACTGTCTTTCCGACACCTTTAAATTAAATTTGATAAAAATATATTATACAGTTGAATACATTTTTAATAATGTAACAAACATAAGAAATTCTTTATATAATTACCAGTGTTTCCAGTGAACATAACTGGTTTTCCAGCAGTCAGAAGCTTCTCAAATAAGTATCCATATCTTACTGTATCGATCGTTGGCACTAGAGTCTCGAAGAAAGGTCGATTGCAGTCATAGATAAACTCGGGAATGATCTCCGCCCATACCTTCAGCTTACGATGCCGCGTATCCATATACATATCAAAGAAATTGAAGCCTTGGGGAAAGCTAGAAGAAATCAAAGTAAAAAGATCTTATATATGATAATTATATCTATTTAATGAATTAGTTAATAATAATTTAAATTAATATATGTCTTTATTTTTATGTTACTTAAATAGTAAATGAACTATTAGTTTGTCTTACTATTCAGCCTCTTCGAAGGTTTCAAACTGCCTTTTAATGATCTCCTCAAAGGTCTTTCTGTTGGCTTCAATTATGTTACCACCAATGCTCCACACGTAGCAGAATATAAAACAATGCGCTATATAAACTTTAACTGCTGATTTATCTGAGAATCTATCGCCAGGTTCTCCTAGCAAAGCGCCCAGTAGGACACACAGTGCTGATACTTTACTTATGTCCACCTGGAAGTCGTTTCATACATACATATTGTGTATGAATTACTATACAGTGGCAATATTTTACTTCATGAAATATATATGCGAGATAACTGCCATATGTGAAATAAAAAAGATAGTAGTCGCATTTGACAAATGTCTATAACACTTTTGTTAAGTCTACATAAGTAAACAGTAGTAGTAGTAGATATGTAACATACATTTAACAAAAAAATATATCCATTACAAATCAGAGTGAATATTTATATTGTCTTTTATATATATATTATTCGTCTTATTAACCTGTTTGATTCCCACACTGCACTTTGTGTTAACGTGATTGACTCCCACCTCCAACATTTTGAACAATTCGTACAGAAACTCGGAGTTTTCTTGATTAATGAGGTTTTTGTCCACTGCGGCTTCCAGCCAGGAACGTACGTATGGTAAATAGCCCATTTCGTCAGGGTCTATGTACACCATACCACAACGAGAAACAGTCGCCGGCGAAGCCTGCGCTAAGTCTGCCACCTAGAATGTAATTAACCGAAATATATTAGGCACTTGAATTCACTAATGTATGATTTTTTACACTCTTATTGAACATCAACATAATTATAGTACGAAGGTGCAGTATCGATATTATTTATCAGCAAATTAGTTGCAGAACTCATTAACAAAGACATAACCATCTGAAAATCCCTTAACCTAACCGTAAACGAAATAAAAGTAAACCGATACAAAAGAGTCAAATGATTACAAACAACAGCAGAGTTTATGTGACAAGCTTTATGAAATGTGTTCAAACATAAATTTGTCAGTCAGTGTTGGAGTTTGATTCTTAGTGTTGAAATAAATTATAATAATACTGAAACTACAATTATATTGACACAACACCGTGTCTTTTAATTTATTATTACAAACTAGCTTTTGCCCGCATCGTCGTCCGCGTCGACATCAGAGTTGTTCTCTGTTATTATGGCCACTGAATCCGAACAGCGTTTCATGGTTTCACCCGTACAGTTTTGGGATTGGGGCTAGGACAGGGATCGAGATAAAAAGTAGTCTATGTCCTTCACTGGGGTTCCGTCTATTTTTACACAACAATTTATTAAAATCGGTTCAATAGTTTAAGGGTGAAAATATAGCAGACAGACAGATAGAGTTACATTCGCATTTATAATATTAGTAGGCATTTAATTAATGTAATCCCGTACCTCGAACACCATATGTACGTAAGGTGTGAGCTTGATTCTCTCAGAGTTTGAGAGACACAGCATTTTGTTGTCATCCAGGACAGTGTTCATGTTCTCTATCCACACAGCATCTACCGGACCGTCGCAGATCAGCCATTGGTGGTCAGGAGTCTCGAACTTATTTGAAACAAAGTCAATATATTACACACATATAATATCTAATCTCAACAACCACACGCTGTAAAACAATTTAGTGTAAAGATATATGGCTGTAATGTCTCTCAGTGTTGATTCTATAGAAACCTTCCGTATGTCAAGTGTAATGAATGTAATATGAAACTAGTTGTTGGGAGGAATACTACTTGTATTTTGAAAAGCCCATTTACCTGCACTGCGGTTCTCAGTGACAGAGGCAGTATGCCGTCGTGCCACTCAAGTGTCTGTAAATTCACCTCGCCGTAAAGTTCCCCGATGGTTAGGCTTTTTGGATTCATTATATATTTGTGTACTAGTTGATACTGGGGTCCCACGACACCGTTTTCATAAAGACGAGTGTATGTATCACCAAGCACCTGTAACAGAGGTTAGTATTTTTAGGCAAATTGGATTTTTAGACTATTTTAAGTAAATATTAGGTTCTTATTTTTAAAATGGATTTATAACTAACTCTTAACATAATTCTGAAATAATGAATGGAACAGCGAGTTTTTTGCGAATCCGGGAGCGGGCTCAGAGAGAAATTTATAGGGTGTCAAAACAATAGATAAGATACTCAAATGCAGCGACATCTATAGTGCCTGTTATTGGATTTAATACAAAATAAAATGCAGTAATCATCTAATAATCTGTCCAAATATTCTCACAAGCTTACAGATTTATAATATTAGTAGGATTATACATTTGTTACTTTACATGAAGTACGACAGTTTTCCCTCCACCCGTCGGTCCAACCAGCATCACGCCCCACCGCACTATCATAGTTTCGTGAAGCTGGATCACCTTCCTGATCTGACACGTCATAACCTGCAGCTTTCTCTCCAGCAGCATATCAGCTAGTTTTTTATAAAGTGTAAATAACATTTTTAGTATTTAAACTTTTAATCCAACGAAGCTACTTATACTAAACATGGGTTATTTCATTTTTTATCTAATACTTCCATTACTAATTGGGGAAAACGACGAATTTTGTTTCTTTATTCAATAAATAACAGTAGTTTGTCAGAATATTTTCTTATGAACAGCATTAGTGAAGCATAATCCTTTCTTCCGTAAGCATCCCTTATCAAGTGGAGAATAGTAAAGTTGATTTACTAAAGACTTCACTTACTTATAACGTCAACCATGACGCCGTAATCCCTTTCAGGTAGATCAACTCCAGGGAACAAATCCGACAATATCCCGGCGAATAGAACTGCGTCTGCAGCCAGGAATTTAGGCAGGTTACTGTCGTTCAATGCACAGAGCAGAGTTTTCTCTTCGTGCTGATCAGGACTGGCGCGTTTCAAAGCACCCGCCATTACCTACATTTGTGTTACTATTTAAATTAGACTATTTTTTTTTTTTGGAATTCTTTCCTTTTTTTATTTTTTACAATTTTTTTCATTGAAGTAAATTATCATTATTCAGATGTTTTTAATTGCATTAAGTCATAACCATAACGTCTGTAAATGTTATTCAAATATGAACGAAATCACCTTATCATTTTCAATGTGAAGCAAATCATGCAAGAAGGTACCTCAATAGTAATTAGGCAAATTTATGATAGTAATACGTAATAAACGTAACTGAAAAAAAAAGCTATTTTGATGATAAACTGTATATGAATTATTAATCCAGCTGACATACCAACACACTTTTGACAGCTCTCATCCCAAAGTCGTAATGGTCTTGCTTGGATAACTGTTCGCTTGATAATTTATACATTTGCACCATCTTCTTGGCCAGACCCTTTGAGGACTCGAAACCCTCAGAGTATAGAATGACTTCAGCTATTAAAGCTGGAAAATGGTACATACTTAGCTCTATCGTAAAATAATGCTTCCTTTAATCTTGAATTATCATGCAAGTGAAATAAGCCGACTGACAATTTATAGTTTTCGTTGTATAAAATGTCAAACTAAAATCTATATACGTTCCAAAACAGAGTTACAAATAGTAATCTAACCTATACCATCTAAGAGAAATTTTATAAGTTTTATGTATTGCAGCAGTTTCATTTTATATAATTCTTAAACAGGGTGTGTTATTAGTATTAGCTAAATCATTATTGTACAATTAGTTCAGATTTAGTTCATATGGCAAACATACAAACGTGTTCCAAATATAATAGTTGTTTAAAAAATGTTAGTCACCATAATCGGGTACCATCATGGAGATGGGTCGAAACAGAGCTTTCAAGTTATCAGGGAGCTCTGTCCTGCCCGCATAGCCCGGATTCATTGTAATAAATGCAGCGCAAGTTCGAACAAGTTTAATCTCACGACCTTCGAACATAAACCTGTAATGAAAATCGCTTTGTCTTATTATACTTATATTTTCAACATTTCCTTAGGGTTGGTTCTATAAACTATGGGGAGTAGAGGAAAATGTATTGCCTTACAAAACATTGTATTTAATTTTGTATTGATCCGAGTGTTAGTAATTTTCTGAAAGTAAATAAAACTATATTCAGAACTACATCCATCCAAAGTTGGCAATCGAATATTTCAAATAGTTACCATTAACTTATCTTTGCCATAATAATTTTTCATTATCCTATTTTTGATACAAATTATGGCCTTGCTTTTTGGGTCATAACTACTTAAAATAAAACGTATTGTATACCGACACCTGACCCAGATTAAAAAAAAATATTTAACTGTTAATCGTTCTAAATTATTGTAATTAAATAAAATATATTGTATGGTATTATTAAAAAAAACTTGCCTCGATTGTTTGGCAACCTTTGCATTCCTGATAGTAATTAGTTGTTGTGCGATTACTGATAACACTTCTATATCAATTCTATTGAACTCGTCAAAACAACACCAAGCCCCCGACGTGGCCAAACCAGAGAAGAAGCGTCCCATCATTTTGTAATCCAAACCTGTTTGTAAGTTATTATGACGCTATTGTTATTATTTAGTGGACAATCGATTGCATCAGTTTCATTAAAATAAATTATCATTCTAGTAAATTAAAAATACAGCATGAATTTATTCTAGTCTCATTGGTAATACTAATTCAAATTTAGTACCCTCTGAGCAATTGAATACGACGCACTGTATGGCAAGCGACTTAGCCAGGTCTTTGGTTGTTTCTGTCTTTCCGGTGCCAGCTGGACCCGCTGGAGCTCCACCCAGGTCCAGCTGAAGCGCGCCCATAAGACATAGATAGCATCGATCCGTCAAAGGTGTTATAACTAGCACACCTACAAGTTAATACATATATTTATGATTGGCGTTTCCTATGATACTATTTACTAAAGCTATTCTTTATCATTTTACATTTTACACATACAATACAAAATATTAATTAAATTCTATAACCGCGACCAGAAACGGGAGTACCCAATTGAGAGTGTAGCTTAGGAATCCTTTGTTATTCTCATGTCAAATGTGTTTAAATGTATCAATGCAAATAGTGTTACGCCTACCTCCAGCTCCAAGATACTCATGGCCATAAATATACATGGCGCTTGACATCCGAGCCACACAGTTATCGATATCCTCTTCCCAGTAATAACGAATCATTTTAAGCCATTCGAAATCATCACTAAAAAATATTAAATAACGTATATTCGTACTAATGTGATTTTTTTTAATTGCCAAATATTTTAGTCTACAAATGCATCTCAAGCCGCAGAGATAAATACATTTAAAGAATATGAAAATATAATAATAACTTACGCTTTTTGTACATGCTTTTCAACCATGTGAGTGATCGTGTCCCGTGCGTGAACATCAACTGTTATGAGAGCACATAGAACCTTGCGGAATAAGGAGCTAAGGTCCTTCCTTGTGAGGGCGGCCAGATCGTTCAAGTCAGATATACATTTCTTCTCGTAATTTATCAGACCGGTGTCTATACGCAGTGGTAAATCCAACGCCAATATCTCGTGCACACCCTTCGCCCACATGATTTGTGAGACTGTTAATACTATCTACAATTTGGGCAACGAATATAAAAAAAATATTAGATCATTTGAAAACCCATGAGTGATATCAAATAGTATTTATTACCTGGTTAGGATGCAAGGTGACCCATTCCACTCGTGGTCGTACCAAATAATCTCGTAAAGCAAATTTCATACAACGTTTAACGGATGCGAACATCGCCTCCTCCACTTTACCCAGCCAGTCTTCTACATTACCGCGTGCTTTCAGTCCCTACAAAGAAAATGTTTTCACATTTTAATACTATCCAACCAGCGTACTAGTAGTTCAGTTTGTATAAATTTTAAACAGCCTTCATACCTTTCCTAAATTTATCCTTTCTCCTTCCGGTGAGAGCATTGCTATTATGTCAGTGGTCAAATCTTCTTGCTTTGCTGTTTTTGCTAGCTTTGCCTGTAGTGCGTCACGAGTGTTAAATGACATCTCTTTCTCAACCAATGTCCCGTCCTCCGTTATCTCCATCTCACTCTCCGGCAATTTAACCCCAAACTCCAATTTGGCGATTGCATCGAAACATTTACGTAGGTGTGGCTGAACTGCGTGAGGATTACGGGTCTGAAAAATGTTTATAACTCTATAAAATAGTATTTAGTGAAATGAGTATTTTTATTACACAATATTATACAACATTATTTTTTTAATAAATCAAAAATACTTGAGCCAAAATTTCAAGTAGTTCGTCATTCGACAGGAAAAAGAATCTGGGGAAAGCGACTCTTTTCGTTTCTAGATACGCTTCAAGACATTTCATAATTTGGTCTAGCATTTCGTTATTACGAACAAACTCTTCATACAACTTCGGTTGTGTAGCCGCTGGCATGGCTAATGGAACCTATAATTTAATGAAAAGTATTTTAACGTTCTGTTACATTAATAAAAATAGAAAATTAAGAGCCCTTTCATGACAAATTATTTGATTCATAATATCAAGTTACTTCTAGAGCTCGTCTCAAGAGAAGGGATGGTACATATTAGGAGATGAATAATATCCATTTAAATTATAGCAAAGAACAGGAGCACCTTAGCAAGTTTTCTCATGATATCTTTCCATGATTTATCTACAATTGTAAACAGCCTGGTCTCATTGGGCAGCTGTCTCTGGATATCTGGAGCCGAGAAAATTACTTCCAAGTATATCCACGTCTGCTGGCAAAGATACCATTCTTCCTGAAAATAATATTTTAGTGATTGAATTTCTTTACAAGTATAATTCAATGAAATTACACTTTCACCTAGTGATATAACAATTTTATTTATGCATGGATTCGTTATGGTGTCTCGAGTATTACAGGATAGGAGATATAGAAAAATATAAATTGATTTTTTATAACTACGTTGTAAGTTTAGTAACCAAACTAAAACGGTATAACTAATATTACAATACGAATAGGAGCAATATTTTTCCAAAGTACTTTCTTTGCGTTCCTAACTTTATTAATAAATACCACTTCCTGGAAATGCTAGTAATTTTCGAAATTAGATAATTATTCTTTATTCAGTATTTATATATGTATTATATAAATAACTTTATATAGGATATGAATGACGATACAAGTTAGTAATTTATACAATATACGTACTAGGGTTTTTGAGAACAAATCCAAATTTTTTGCCCATTCTTCCACTCTGCTCTTAATCGGTCCACAATTCCTTGAGCTCAGTATGGTACTGACGTGGATGTTGCTCTCGTCAACAGCCGCCTGTATCTCATCCAGACCACCCAAGACGTACACATCGCGGGCATCCTTGTGTAAAATTACTGGGAATTCCAATGTAGCCCATATTTCTTCAACCTGAAGTTTAAGAATCGCTTAAACAGTATAATATAATAAAAACAAAACTGATATCTATATCCATCAACTGCGGAACGACTATATATTCTTAAGTATCACATGCAAAACTAGTGTTATTAATAAATTTTTTAAAGAACATCAGTTTTTGGTATAGTTTGGTATAGCGTAGACATAGTTTATATCAAGATATATTGGAGTAAAATATCACATTTCCAACAGAATATTTTCTAACCACAAACCATATATGTTGTATAAACTCTAAAAAGATAGGAATGACTACAAATTTTAAAGACCACGCATTCCATTATAAGGCGATATGGTAAAATTTCTTGTTACAAAAATTTAAATAAAAACGCATTGCTAAATATGAAAACAATAGTTGAAATTTTTCCAAAAAGTATATTGTACCTTCTTTAAAAGCGCCTCTAGACCCGCTTCGGAGCTGGCCTGTCCGGCCACTTCCATCAGCTCCTCAGCGTGTTGGAAAGCTTGCAACTCCTCCAGCAGTCCGAGTGTGACCACCATCTCCGGTGTGAATCTCGTCTTCAGTATCTCCTCGATCTTCACCCAATGACGCGGCTTCAATGCCGGGTTGCGCAGATACGACATGACTGGTAACTGTATTAGGTAATAACTTTAGTATCAGCACTGAGTTGAGACGAAAATTATTCACAATTTTTCTCTATTGTTCTGGTTCTGTAATCGTGACGCTCACAGCAATAGGGTGGACTATAGAAACTTATTTAACAAGAGAACATATTTAAACACAAGTATTAAAGAATGTGTATATATTAATAACATATACAGGGTGGGCCTCGGAGTTTTGCGAATTTGAAATCGCCATAGCGTTGGAACGG
>DVQP01001010.1:0-17800 GCA_018231745.1 Danaus eresimus | reverse complement strand
TGTGCAAGACTAACTGGCTCATTATTTATACGCTGCAATTTTTATCATCTATCTGTCATTATCCACATTGTTATGGCACCTACATTGTTGCCCGACGGCGGATCCGTTATGAGAATGTTTTAAGCCCAACTTCAATATTATATTTTATTCCATAATCTTTAGCAGATCTTTTCAGTATTGGCTTGTATGCTTTTTATCTTAGTCATTTGTGTGAAAGGAATAAAGGTCTATTATGTAGATGGCTAATTAAATTAAACAAGCACAATCGATTCCATGTCTAACCGATAGGACCTGACAACCTCGTTCATCGCCCTAGTCTTTGTTGTATTTTTTTTAAACAATATAACATAACAGGTAAAGAACCCTCGTGATAAATAAATTGTTATTTAATTGAGCTGTAACAAAGTAATATGTACACATATCATGTTGAAGTGTACCTACAATGAACGTAATAAACGATCAACTTTATCGGGTTTCGTTTCCAAGTGCAATTACTCTCATTGCTTTGACCAAACGTTACGCTTCGAGTTTCCCACTCCCAAGATAATAGCTGGATATTAAAATGTAATAAGTGACGGGGATTAAGATAATGTGTGGTTGTTATAGTAAAATCGGACTCACCCATTGAGATCTTTAGTGAGTTGTATGTCAACATTGTTGGCTGTATCTCCGAGACCGTTGAGGGCTTCGCAAAAGTCACTGCCCACGCTCTGCAGATGCTGGGTGTTGAGATGAAATCCCTGGACATAATAAATTATGAGGTGAAGTGTATCGTGGGCGGCTCTGACATATAACAAGCTGTATTATGGAGCTGCAAAGCGTTAAGTCATCTTAATAAATGTGAGTTAAAAATATCCCAAAGAAAAAATAACATAGCTAGCTCTTACAACTTATTTTAAGTTTAAATCGCCTTACTTTATTCCGTTTTAGTATTTTACGTATTTGGAATAAACATCTACCAGTACTGTTAATTCATGTCAATTATTTTAAATGCCATAAATTATTTAATATAATTTAGGCTAAAAAAATTATATTTAAAATAAATTATGTTTGTTATCAATGAATCTAAAGTCTAAGACAGGCTCAGATGTATGAGTCCACGTGTCAGATGGATAGGATAGTTATCATTAATCTCTGATACACCATCATTTGTAATTGGAAAATAAATGCTCTCAATGCGATACGTCTTGCAGATAATTAATATACCCACTTGTTCTTTGTATTTTATTTTAATTATTTCCTATACTGTGACGGTCAATTTGTATTTATAATAAATTTATTCCTTTTAATTATTATGTTGATCGATTACTTTATTATCTGTCTTTGCCAAAGCCAAGACAACACTGTCATTTTTCTTGTGTCAGTCATTGTAAGAAATAATTTCATTAGAATACCAATTTTTACGACCAAATTTGTTTTTAAGAAACATTCTCTTTATCTCTCTTTTTTGTTTGTTAGTTTCATTTAAGATATAGTAATTATATTATTGTAACAGTGTCTACATTTAAACTATTATTAAAAATACGGAGTTTGAAGTACAAGATCTTTGTATTCTATTTAAATTGTGACTGGAAGAAGAATGAGTATCGTTCGACTATAACTCACTTTAAAAGGTCCCCTATCAAATCCACAAAATGATGCTTCCATGGTGTAGGAACGTGTGACTCCTAGGTGGCGCCACACAGTGACCCGCGCTGTACTCTCACGCTCACGTTCAACACGAAAGGAACACGAACCAAGAGCGAACGCTGGTGATAGTCGATGCATTAACGCTGGAAGCATCTGCAAAACATATGAAATATATCCAATTTGTATTTATTTTCTAGACGTAAATCTAAAAGTACATAATACACCAATTACGCTGCCTGCATAGCAATTCCACTTAAGAGCTATCGTAAAATAAATTAAAGGATTTTATGGAAATACGTTGAGGAGGTACGGTGGTGCTATTTTCCCAACTACCGTTTATATAACGGAACCCATTAGAATGAAAAACTTTTAATTAAGCTTGTCTTAGCAATCACAGCCGGTATTGGTTATGGTACTTACGAGATATTTAACAGGCTCGTCCGGGACAAGCCGGTCGTTGCTGCACCAACTCTCAGCTCCGGCGCAACCGTAAAAGAACACGTTCTTCTTGCGAGAGTGACCGTGGTAGTCACAATAAACTACCGGAGGTTTCTTCCAAACACGCACCAAATATTCTATTAAACCCTTGGAATAAAGAATAAGCTTTGAACAAATTTTCTTTAGCCGTTGGTCTGTCACATTATGATCCTACAAGTTTAATTGTTTTTTATTAACAATTTCACTAGATACTCGATCTAGCATCGTTTAATTTTTCATACTTGTCAAGTTTGCATGCTATAAAAGAACCATGAAGACTGTTTTAAAGGCATCTTTCTTGAAGCGCGTTGTAATATGTATATTTGTTTGAGAGCAACGCCGTGAACAAACACTACATAGCATAAGCCAGAATTACAAAAAGTAAAAAGTGGTGTAAGCGGAGTGAATAGCTAATATGCAGTGGAGTGTACATCCATAGTATAACATCTTATTTTTTTGTTTATCAACTAAGATAAATGTTACTTTAGTCGCGCATAAAATTGCTTTCGTAAATAGAAACGTCTTACTTCATTCGCTAATGAGCGAAAATTCTTGCTATAATTACCTTGGTATGGTAAATAGAAGGATGCAAAACGGGGCTCGGCTTGCACCAGCGTCGATTTAAATCTTCATTAGTTAAGCCGCATCGATGGCTGGAACATCGTAGACATTTTTATATATTATATTTAGATATTACCAGGAAGACTATGCCTTCTTGATGGTAAGCGGCTTGGACGTGTCCGGTGACGTGTTGAATCTGTATTGTCGGCTATCAAATACGCAGTGAGAATCAGTCGAGCTTAGAAACTAAACGTTTACCTAAGCTATAGAGTATCTGGTTACTTGTTTTAGAATTTATGAGCAAAAAATACTTGTATAGGTAATATTTCATATATTTTTACGATATAATAATATAACCATAATATACAATAGTTAAAATAGGCGTCGTAAGATGATAAAATAAGACTCAAACTGTTTTAAAAGCACTAGCTATTAACTGAAGATATGAAATGTATTAAACCAATAATTACTAGCAGCCAATTACCAATAATCAACTTTAATTAGCTAACACTTTCAGGTTTTATTTTATTTTTTACTTTTGGTATGGAAACTTGTTTAAAATGCTGTAAAGTTATATACACATCATAAAGACACAACAAGAATTACAAAACCAGAGAAAGGATTTATCAGAAAATCATGAAGAAAATTACAAACAAATATTATACTATCAACAGCGAGAAAAAATATGCGTATGTATGTGAATGATTGTCATTATTTAGCTTCGAAACGTCGTTAGAATATCCAATTGTTTTGGTTTCAATGTTATAACTAAACTTATAGAAATAATGTGGTAAATGAAGTAAAAGGGTATATTAAATTAAGTTGAACTTTACGTTCTTGTTATAGTTTTTTAGTGTAATCCTTCGTCACAGTTTAAATAGTAAGGCTATAATTTTAAAGTATTTCTGTTTTTATATTGAATATCGTTTTTAATCACTAAAGTTTATTTTGATGAGGTACTTATTTTTCCCAATAAAGGGTTATGTTGTCATATGTAATATTAACTTGAATTTTTTTTTCTAGATCGAAAAAGAATTAGTAGGAAGGGAATAGATATTTCATATATATCATTAAACTTTGGATTTCGGGTCAGATCTCAAACGAAAAGTTGTAAATACTGTGTTTAGGTTTATTCAAGTGAAACTATGAAATATAAAAAAATGTCGATTGGTCGCTTGAGTACACTTCTGCATAGTGTTTTTTTTTTGTTTCACGAGTGGCTTCGATCAATCATTTTTTATTATTGCAAGAACTTTGTTTACCTTGTACAACTCATTTCGATCAAAATATATGAATATTTTATTATTTTTGTTTCTACAGACTAAGTCAGATCTAACATTATATGCGTGACATGACTTCGCGGTTATAAAAATTATAATCAAACGATAATTGATTATGATTCTTGATCGTACAAGGTCTCGTGATCTACGAAGAAATCTCAACGTTGCAATTTAATGTGACGATCCATTACGTTATATGATGATTGGCTTCCACGTCGGAAAACGAAAATGAAAATATTTACAATCCAAACAATACACTTCAAAAACATTAAAAATTTCACAGACACAAAATAAAAGACTATTGAAATAATGAAATCCATAAAATGAAATACAACTTCATGCGTCAGATACGTTTTGATAAAACTTACTCATGTTCGAAACATGAACCTCACAGAAAATACGAGCAATGCAATCGAAATAATCCATAAAGAATAGATACAAAGATATATATAAATAACAAAGATATACTAGCGTGTAAGTTAGCAAGTCTTCTACTTTACATTTTCTCAGCATGGAGTCTGCAGTTTTAACCGTAGATAAACATTTTTGTTATGCGCGGACTGCGAAGTTAGAAGTCAAATAGCGTTTGATACTGTTTCATATTTACGCTGAAATTGAATTATACCACTGTTGTTTTGTTATGTTGAGAATAAATATGTTTTTAAAACCCGCCATTAAGCTTTCTAGAAGGTTATTATTTATATGTTAGCGAAATAAACGGTATACCTGTCATTTTTATCTTTGTTATAAACGCGAGTGTGTGAAGGGAAATGCTTACCGTTGGAGTGTCATTACTCCTTGATTAAGAAAGAGTAACGTCGTCAATTGTGTCATTATTTACAGCTACATTCAGTGCGTCTGTAATTTACGTCAATCCTATATATTCACGTCCGTTATTACTGGGCAGATCTTGTTTAGTACGTGTTTCACGTGTTGTTAGTATTTTGATGGCTTTCCATGCGTATGTTCAAAAACATCTTAACAGAATCTTTATCCATATACCATAATTTGATAATACTATGATTTCCAAATAAAAATATATGCCAATTAGATTAAAACATGCTCATATCATTAAAGCGAACTGCCATGTTATCATGTATTGTTGTTGATATATATTCGATATATATATTTTTACACATAACGTATACTATGTAATGATGTATCCCATTCACGGCTTTAGTCCTGACGAGGTCGTTTTTTCCTGATGATGTAGGGTCGCCGTTTCGACCAATTAGGAGCGGTTCAAGCGGCGACATCATTAGCGGCCATCGAGGCTCCGGTCCTCGACTCGGCAGAGCTCGTCCGCGGCCTTCGCTCCCCGACCGCAGCGCATCCCAACACAACCGGTTGCGCATCTTTTACTCTAATCAGGGAAAAAAATAAGCGTCGGCTGCATGCGCCAACGAAAGCGAACAAGCGAGAAACTGCACCCCGTCTACCGTGTTTTATGGTAGATTGTTGCGGTACTGCACAGGAATTAGGGTTGTCTGTATTAGCTAGCCATGTCTATTTATATATTTAATAGGACAGTTAATAAGATTTGGTATAATAACTGTTGCAGTCGGAAATTTACATGAACTGTTTAAAAATTTACGCAAAAAAGTTTATATTTTACAAGGATAGCGATTACTTAGGGAAATTCTCTGTATACTTATGCTAAAATAGGCTTTAGAATAAAAACACCGTATAAACTAAATGACGGTACGTATATAAAAGGTATGCAAGTTGCAGCTATAATGGTACATCTGTAGGTTTAAAATATACAGTTGTAACCCTTTGAGATGTGTAGTGATGACCGAGGCTGGCTCAAGGGTCCGCCTGCCATCTATTTATAGAGTGCGCCGCGGCGATGCTATCGGCTCCCAGCCATTCCTCGGCTTCGCACGATCCCAACCCGCCCCTGTGCACCCCTCGCATAACGTTCGCCCAATAAAACAAAACAAACAAAAACTCCATATTATATTTGGACCAGCTATTTATATCATATGTCCATTGTTTCTGCTTCACTTCGGATTCATAGCCTCGGGTTGGACTATTTTCGAACGCGGCATTCTAGTTAACTTGATTAAATTGAATAGCAATGAATCATTGGGTTTTGCATTTAAAATAAAATGTATAATGCCTTTGATATGGAAGATTTATAATACGTTGGATGTTCATGATGATGAACGTCGTTGTGAGCCGGTGGAGCGGACTCAGCACGCTAGGAGCTCATCCGTATGCCGACCGCGGAGGCTGTTTCCTGCGACCTGCGAGGGAAGCAGCCCACCTTCACGTACGCTTCTATATTCACCTCGTATATATTATTCGAGTCTTTGTCTGACATAACAAATGTTGCTTAATGAGTCTAGGAACGGCTTCCGACGACAGGAGATCGTTTCAGAGCGCAAACGTCCGTCAGGATTCGCCAGTCGGAGCCGACGATTCTGTATTCCTCGTCGACACCGGACACAGAGCGAGTTATTTACGATAGCTGCGAGACAATCGCCCGGTCGCTGGGCTTATCCGGTGCCGTCGACGTGGTGCCAATAAAATGACGTGTCCATTTTCATTAAACACCATTCATCGGAATTAGCACACGTGCCACTCTTTTATTTATAGAAATGCGGTTGAATCACGCTTTAGATACGACAGTAATAATAAATCCGTGTGGACTATGACTATAATGGCATTGTGTTTTCAGTTTACGTTTGTGAGCCGGGTTTATTATTGCATTGCGGTATTATTATGGTAGGTGCTTTAGATGCGCTTTGTCGATTGTTGGTGTATTTTCCAATAATGTCCGCGTGGTTTAAACTAACGGCGCTAGCGTCGGTACTACTAATTGATTTTACTTGCCGTCTGTCGCGGAAGCGGAGCAATTCGCCACAGATCAGTTCAATGACACGACTCTTCTCGAACAACTGTCCCTAGACCACTGGAATGCCGTTTCTTAATATCGCGTATCACTTCATTACAAGAACTAGCTTGTATCTAGTAAACATAAAATACTTTTATCTTTTATTGACATAACGAAGATGTAACTATGCTATTTTAACTAAGTTTCATACTATGATAACTGTTTTTCAACATAATTACTGTGTTGAAGAATATAAGTCAATTTATTGATTTTCATTCATTTTATCTCATTCGACAATCTTATAATGGAATTCATAATTTCAATAGTATCTCCCAAACAATGATACAGCGGATGGTATAGATGTTCTTTCTCATAGGTCTCAAAACATTTCATCGTGTTTTGACGTGAAGCACGACCCTCGTGAGTCTTTAACAAACCGTCCTTCCTTAAACAGCAGTAAGTCATGTCGTGGGATATAATAGAAAATCTATTATCTCGCAAAAATTTGCTGCCAATATCTTCTTCGTCAATTCCAATAAAACGTAGCTCAATACATTAAAAGCAATAAGATGAAATTGCGCGTGTAGTAAGAGAAACAAAAGAGAGTTTTAACAAAGTAATTCGCAGAGTCTCAGATCTCGACGATAATAATCAGATAATAGGCGGTGGAGCGCCACGGCCCGCAGCCTCCAGACGTCAGATCTGGCGCGGAACATTATTTACATAATCGAGCCAACCGGCCGACCTTGACGCTGCCTGACCTTTCTTCTCACCCTCTCGTGTCATGCAACATTTATATTTAATGAAATTATAATACAATTTGTAGGCTAGAATTTGAAAAGCATTTACTTATTTGAAGATATATTGTCATTTTATAATGACGTTAGAATTCTTTTCAAAGTAAATTATAAACATTTAAAATACTGAATTAAAGCTTGTGCTTTAATTAAGTATTTTAAATGTAAGATTAGATTTTGATCACCAACAAATTTTCCAATCACCAACACAATTTCCACAAACAATCATTGCTGGAATATTTTGCAAGAAATAACTATTTCTCAGGAACTTTATCGTATTACAGCCAGATATAGAAGTCCATTTATTGACTTGACATCATTCACTATTCTTTTTGAAACCAAACTTAAGAATTATCAATTACGTTTTTTATTTGTTCTGCTACGCGTTCAGTTCCCGACGAGTATTGTTTTATTAAATATACTTGGAGGTCATTCCAATACGATCGTACGTGACACATCTACTGGTAATTGTGGAGGAGTTGGACATTCAGCAGGTTCCAGTTGATATCACATCGATTCAGAGTATCGTGCTATAAAGTTAATTATAACTATAAATCTTTTTGTACAAGACGTGCATGTAATTTGAAGTAAATGAAAAGTACATGTATCTGTTTAGTTAAGATAAAACAAAACAACATAACGTTCAATGAATCCAGTATTTTAATTAATTACTTTAGAATTTGGGTATCAATAAATTTGTTTATATTAATTTACAAATGATAAATTAACGAATAAAATATTTTATGTATTTTTCTTTTTGATAAGTGTATCTTAACTATTGAGTGGACGAAAAAAAAAAACAGTTTTTGGCTTGGAGAGGCCTGAATTAATTAAAACACGAGCATAATAATTACGGCACTTAGCTCTCACATTACAATGCTAACTAACTGAGCAAGTTTTAAATGGGTTCTCTGTTAGATTCTATGTAATTATGTGATTTAGATTCGATCCCAGATCGGTTAAGAATTTTATATCATACATTTTCACTGACAATGTAATCATATAGTAATTTAGTTAAAACGTTACATTACCTTTAATCGTTGTATATAAAAGAAAGTAAAATTAAACATTGTATCCGAAATAAAGAAATGTTAAAATGAATATTTCGACTGGTAGATAAATGTCTTCTTTTCCAAGCAGCGGAATCTATACAGAGCAACAGAAAGCTCTTATTGAATACGATGTAAGAAACATTATGCCCATAAGTAATATGTATGCACTTACACAGTGTTGTGGATATGTTATGACATTGTAATGTAATGATACGGTCTGTAACAGTGATCAGGTAATGCGTTAAATCTTAAATATTGTCTGTTAGCGGTGTTTGTTGACGACGGACGGCGATGACTTGCGAACGGAGTCGTTGACACCGAAATTGCTCGCAATGATGCAACAATGGTGTTTTCGCATCACTAAACAATACCTAATTCTTGGGACGATTACCTACGGATATTTTTTTCTGAATGGAGAAGACGTTTGAAAATATTATAAACATGAAATTGTCTGCAATTTTTTTAATAAAGCTTTGTTAATTAAGTCGTTCTGATCTTTAATGTCTTCGGTACAGTACGGTACAGACTATAGATTCTTTGTGGTGTTTCGGTATGGCGTCTGCTATACCGCCTCTTTTATATGGCGCTTGCAGCACGCCATCGTAATTCATTAGTTGACTCAGTTCAAATCGTATTATTTATGCCTGGAGGTTTTGTCCTGGAATATTCTCAACGCTGTAGCACTCTTAATGGTTGTACCAGTAGGGGATAATAAGGACATTTGAATAGGACATCTTGGGTCAAGGCCTTTTAGTATTGCGCTCCTTTGATAGGCCTCTTTGCAATGTCTTCATATGATTTATAACATAACCAGTCATATTGTATATTTTAAAGTACAAGCATAATTACATTGTACTCTTTTAATGCCAAGACCCTAACAATTATGCAGATAATAAAAATAATTTTGTTACGTTCAACAACAGCTATTAAAAGTCTTTAGTTTACACATTTTCAGATGGTTACATAGTTTGAAATATTCTTGACTTTATATAAATGAAGCTATGGAAGCTTTAATGAAAACCTTATATTGAACATTTTATCGCTAAAAACCTTTACATCGTAATTGCTTTATTCAACATATACATATATGTTACTTTAATATCAAGTTTATTTTAACAACCTAGTATTAGATAGGATTTCTAATTATTATCTGTTCTATCAAGGAACCGGTGTAACTCTATATTCCCTTTTCCGGGATCACTTGAGCTTTGGAATTTTACAAGCAACCGCACGTTTAATGCTAAATATATTTAACTTCGATTGAAAAATAAATCCTAGGACAATGCTATCTATGTACATAAAAATTAGAATTAGAAAGTATCCAATTAACGGTAAAAAAAAAAACAATAATTATTGTTATATTTCCAGCATTTTGAGTCTTTGACCTTTGGACTTGACGAAGATTTATAATAAATCTCCATATAATATCACTTCTGAATGTCACTAAATTATACATAAAGCCTCCCATGATTGCATTCTAGCCTTTTAAAACACCGTAACATTTTCACCCATCTTTTAATGACCATTGCCAGTAGAGACTTCGGTCTGGGATCCATAACGTAAAACTGAACTTCTCAGAAGGGCCAGTCAGTTTTTAATTGCTGGGCGTTGATGGTATCCTTGGAGCCCTGTACCAAGTTTTACTACGACATCAAAAGCACACGAATATTACACGTGCTAGTGAACTTTTACGTTTATAATTTATTTGATATTAAGTAAAGCTGTAAATAATCATTACTATAGGATGAAGGACTTGTAAAATATTCACAATTAATAAATTATATCATCTACTGTTTATGCATTCATGTAAATTGTTGCGTAAAATGCAAAAGTGTTACTCTCATTAACATAACCTCTTCTTCTTCTACATAATGCGAATATTCAACGCAAATTAGTTTATTTAATTACATATAGAAAGGGGGGAGGGGTTAAAAAACTAGTTCAAAGTAGGAAATTTGTGATCCATGACAGTCTAAAAAAATCTGAATCAGAATAGCTGAATTGCAAAAAATACGTTATAATAATAGTTATTTATTACATGGTAACTATAAAATTATAATTTTCAAATTGAATTTTTCTGCCCTTGGTTTTGGTGTAAGATACATTATTATACACTTTATTTGAAACACCTTTTCTTTGCAAGCACAGTTTAACAAGAATCCATACACGACAACTTTTACATTTATAGATATTATGATATAATTATCATAATATACTTAGAAGAAAAGACAACACAATTAATATAACTTTACAATATAAAAAGGAAATGACAAATCAACAATAGACAGATAAAAAACAAAAAAAATATTAACATTCATATGTTGACAGGCGGTATAGAAAAAAAAATGTTCAAAATCACGGCACAAGCAACACTTGATAGCTGGCGAGTCAATATTAGGAGAGTCTACACTGATAACAAAGAAACTACGCGTGGATGCTAAACACGGCTTTCAAACAGAATTCTTAATATACACATTCAACATAAAAAAAATATAGGCGTGTCAGGACTGATCTTTATTACAAACGTTATAAGAATTACTTCGAGCGACCATGAATTATTCAATGTTCGTGAGAAAGCATTGATTGGTCGCGCAGATGTGCTGATTGTATTTACGATACATCGGTATCACGTTCATAACCTTGAACCCTGGGATAGCAAATTCACACTAAGACCATTACGAGACCGTCTTATTGTCCAGAGAAAAACATCTACTCATGAGTCATAGACGCCTTTTGTTTTCAATTTTATATAGGAAAATCTACGGTGAATGATGGCACAAGATACTCATACGAAAATATAGTGACGGTAAAATTTATCGAGGACAATAAAGTTAGGATAAATTTATGACCTTAAATTTTACTTTTCGTTTTAATATTCAATATCGGGTATAAATAGTTTAAAAAATATGTAATTTCAACCACATGTAATCGAGTATACTTGCATTTTAGTACATTCATGCTTGTAGGTTCGTAATTTCACAAATAATTTTAAATTATATAATGAGGGAAAGCAAATTGAATTGTTGACTAGTGACTATATTTATAATAAACAATGACGTCAGCTAATTTGATTATCCTTATAAATATTGAGAATATTCAAACAACTGATATTTCTTAATTTAAAATGTTAAAGAGATCACAATTTATGTAAAACCTAGGACTATCACTGTATTGGAATGCTAATTCTAATAAGTTACTACATGTCGAGATGCTGTCGAAATTGGTTCGTTGGAAATTATAGGGGATATGTTTAAGATGTACGTGGCCTCGTTCGTTTAGTTCTGACACCTCCCCAGACGAACTAGCCTGCACTAATTATCACGGGAACAGATCCCGACTAGATCGTTGCTTAGTCGATCTAGGGAATAACTTCTTAAACACACCGTTTTCCAGGGCACAAGTCAAATGAATATTTCAAAAGACTCACACTCACACCAATAGAAGTTGGAATTAAAAAAAACTTAACCCTAAGAATCAGACGGCGATAACATCTACGGAATAAATGAACTCAATAAAAAAAATATTCTTTGGTATGCACGGATGCAAATATTTATCAGTGGCTGTGATCTTGTCGGGATAGTGGATCCACGATTGTATTTGAGACGCTGTAAATATGGACTATTCAATTTACCTACGGCAATCTAAATGGCAGGCGGCCTTTAATAATATACATTTTTCTATGAGATCATAAAAAACTCAAATATACAACCAATAATATTGTTATTGACAAGCAAAGATGTGTACATGTTCTGATTGAAAGTTGATTAGATTTAAATTTGAAACAGAAATAATAAAATTGATGCAAGATTATACAGATATATGTTTTGAGTATCCTCTAAAGTCTAAATTATTTTATTTCTTAACAATCATATTAACAAAAAATATCGTGTATTAACACTATATAATTATGACAACGTGATTACATCTGTAAGTTTTTCAATTAATTCAAAGAACATTAACCGAGTTTGTTGTAGTTTACAGCTATCGAGGGTTGACATTAAAAAAAAGACAATAAACAAAACTTTTATACACAATTCTAAGAATAATAATTAATACACAGGCCGTAATACAAGAGATAAAAAAGATAATATTAAATAACATTAATTGTGTTTCGCTCGCGCTTGATGAGTAAAACATTTAATTGTATTGCTTTAAAGGGCGCATTCCGACCGGGCGTGTGTCTGTGGTATGAATTCGAGGATAAAAACCCGACAATCTTGGAACCCGAGAGCGAGGATCGGAATAACAAAACTCTACCACGAAACGTTTTGTAAGTTACGAATGCTATTTAAAGAATTAGCGTCACTTTTTATCCAACAGCATTCATGTTATTAGCGAGATGAGGAATCAAGCTGTTTTAATAACTTTACGCGGGAAGGGGGCTGAGATGTGTCATTGTGATGTGAAGACGACTTTCGACTGTCGTAAAATATGTACAAAAACCACTACAAACCAACAATATGACAAACGGAAACGGGTCGAACTTCCGATTAACAGGTCGTTTAGAGTTTAACGTGAAGCAACACAAACATTATAGATATATATATATCTGCATGATATTTTTATTGAGTCCTAAGAAAAAGTAATGAAACAAAGTTATATTGATATGTTAATAACGTCTTTTGTCACATTTAATAGCTGTAATTAAGATGCGCAAAGCTTAATGAAGAAAATTATCTTTTAGGTTTATTTTATGAGACTTTTTTATGTCTACAGTTCCAATGAGGCAATCTGATGAAGCTACAATCTCGAAAGGTGACCTCGTATACTCAATTTCGTTTGTCCCTTACTTAGGTATGAAAACTTTTGGATTATGTGTTGATTGAGTTGTTATGTAAAACTGCTTTATATATTTATTTCGTTTGTTTGTAATGAAACAATGTCGTGGATGTACAAAGGGACATATGAAGAACGTACGCCCTTATCTCTGGCTGTATTCAAACGTCTCAGCCTTGCAAGTCCGTCCGTTCAATTAAACGCTGTCCGAACCTCTCCGAACATATCAAGAAAAAGTACACTGCTTCAATCACAGATTGCTTTGTTTCTTTTTTAGCCATTGAAGCAATATCACGGCTTTGTTTTTTGTGTATATATATTATACTATTGACTAGCATCCGAAGCACACGTTAGTCATCCGATATAAACAATACGATAGCCAACGATCTAGTGAGATAAAAAGATTATTAAAAACGCTCCTGGAGGCAATTTAAGTTTCCTCTACTTCATCTTAAGTGCAGTCTCTTGTTATTTCAATAGTATCGAATACGTAGTATATTCAAGTAACGATTAGATTTTGCAGAGAGATAAACTTTTTCAGCTTAACAAAACCCGCCGGCCAGATGAGTGAAACAGTAAAATTGCTTTTAAAGTTACGTATCACGATATATTTTAAAGTATTCAAGCGCTACATTCTGTTTTTGGTATACTTATATACTGAGGTACAAGCTGCTTGGTACAGAATGGGTTCAACGGTGCCAAGCGGCGTACATAGTGCCACCAATTAACGTAGCTCTCAAAGGCAAATGCTTGTAGCGAGGCAGCGGCGGTGTCTTTTATGTCTGCCGCGTGCTCTTCCAACTTTTATACACTAGTCTAATATCTTCCCCAACACTTTTACTAAGATATATCATAAATATTATGGCAAAATAGAGATACAAATAAATTAAAGGACAAAATGTTAGTTAAACTAAAATTGAAGCATCTCTTTCGTTTTAGTTGGTCAAATATTTTTAAAGAGACTTTCTGAAAACTAAAATCTTTTTTGTTAACATTTTGCATTGCAATTCTAAGTAGTGACAACAAATATATGTTATCTTCGAATATAAAAAAATAAGCCGATGCACCGAGGCGGGGGTTCGTAAATAAACTAAAAGGAATATAATTTTTATATTCATATAACACAAATTTCACGGAATCGTCAAAGGCGGTGTCGAATGCACTCTCTGTTACAAAGGATTATTTGTTTATAGTTATGAACTAGTAAAAGGTTCTCATCAACATTCTCCTTCAAACAGTGTACATGAAGTATCATAAAACATAACAGCTATAAAACATATTTACGTCCAAGTGATGCGAAAAACTTACTTTAGCTTCACTAAAATATGCAATTCAACTTGACGTCCATAGAATGTTGTTTATAAATCAACATGAGATATATAAATTCCGTGCAAAACGCTATCTGGGTGATGTCATCCCTAGCAGGTTAATTGAAGCTCTGTTAATGTATACTATATAAGAAGTGGCAAATGTTAATAAATTAAGCGTTGGACACCTGGGACAGAATTATTTTTTGTGTTTTTTTAAGTACTCTATATGTTTCGCTGGTTTGCAGCCAAAGAACTATTTCTCCAAGTCTCCAACAACCAACGCGATGGGTTTGTTAAAATATGGATCAATTATTTTACATATATAGTATTAATAATTCCAACCGCATACTTGTGATATCAAATGACAACGTCACATTGCAATAGCTTTTTTATTTTCAACTATTTGATTTCTCTGGAGACGAATACTTCGATTACAAGTACACACACATATATACTTCTCTAAAAGATCTTATATATGTGTGTAAACAGATTTATAATGGGATCTACTAATCATTGTCTGCTACGAATAATCACCATAAAGTTCAAGAGGCATTTTGAAATAATAAAAGCACAGTCATCAAAACATACCAAACTGCTTCTTGGACAGAGAAAAAACTACGAGGACCCTCTGAAAGAGCGAAGAATTCGCGACAATCGCAACAAGAACAAATTAAGAAGAAACACATCCAAGGTACGGTGCGATTCGCGGAGATAACTCCCGTGTAGCTGTGCACGGTCGCAGCACGCCGGACGTCCGCGCCATCAGCCTACGACAGAACGGTCCTCCCATCTGTTGTACGACCATTACCGACCAGAGTAGGAATGTTATCGCTGCACTCGATCTAAGGGGGCGATGTACGTCACGTGTTTCTAGACGGCCGTGGAAGCCATTTGTCGGAGAGCATTGTTTGTGTAGAGGCGAGGGACGCGTCGCAGTTATAAAGGGGGGTCCAGAAGAGCTCACCTTCAGTGTGCCTGAGTGTCCCGTGTTGCGTGTGCGCACTCCAGAAAGTGACCCCGCTGTATTATCAAGATTAAAAAATGCTTCTACTCGCCAGCTTTGTCTTGGTCTTCGCAACCGCTATTGGGTCTTCAGCGGGTACGTTATTTCAAAATTATACAAAAGTATTTCAGAATTTATATATATTGTATAAATTTGTTATATTTTTCGATATATTTTATCTAGCTTACTCCAAATATTTTTACACCAAAAATATTCCCATCGCAATATAATTTTAAATGTATTTTTATGATTCGGTGCTTTATCCTCCTACGTTCCTTGTGGCGCTATTCCGCCAACGCTAGCGGTGAATTAATTTAATAGGATCAATCGTGGCTTGTTGATTTTGTCACAATTTTCGGTTGCGTTTTTGTTGAACAACAGAACATCTGTAGTTGAAAATGTAATTTTATTTAAAAACAACGGAGACTAAAAAAAGTATATAACAAGATTGTTGCTTTTCAAAATCGTAACTGTAAATAAATAAAGACAGGAGGTTTCTCTCTCCCGTTTATAGATGACCAATAATCCGCTTATCATAGACGTAGGATTTATGTGTTTTATGGAATTATAAAAAAACAGTAAAAGCTTACGCTCAGCTTAAAGTCGATGTTTGCATAAATTTTAAAGTTATTTAGATCTGATTATTACATAAAATTGGTAGAATATATTGATACGTATTTTTTAAGGTGCCAAATGTTTCCTAAATTTTATCAAAAGAATATTAGACTCGGGATTGCGTTAAATGCTCAAAATGTGTAATATATTACGCATATACAGGATAGTAAAAAAGAATAGCGTCTGATTCAACGCATTTACTTTGTATTATTTTTAACCACCAAGATTAATACTTCATAAGTAACTATGAGCTTATGAAAACTTTTTAAGATGTGAAAAGGTCGTACATAGATTTTTCAACTAGACGGACACATTTGGGAAATATAATTTTAACTGATAAAAAAATATATAATTTGTTACGAAACTATAATATATTTTGTAATATAAAATGCATGTAGAACTAGAGCACACACAAAGATAGCAGTGATAAACACTACAACGACATTGAAAGCCATAACAAAAATGTAACGAAGAAAACTTACTAATTACGGAACTGAGCTGGTTTAAAAAACGTATGTAAACAAATTCAATAAATGTATGAAAGAAGTCTTTACATTCCTATTTAACTCTTGCGAGAATGTTGTGACCCTCGGGTCCTCGACCTCTATTGTTCTGCTTCTATTACAGTACAATGGCAGTGGGCAACCCACAAGCAGAGTTAAATAACTCTTACGTTCAAAGCAGAATAAAAAGGAGTAGAAAAAAAACAGTGTTGACTGCAATTGCTTTCATTATAACAAGCTCATCCACAAAAAAGAATACTATTTTATGTATAAAGTAAAATATTTTCTTTTTTTTTTTTTGGCAATCAACCACTCGCATAAAAAAATACCCAACATGGTTTTTATTGCTGCTTTGTGATTATTCTTACAAGTTAATTAAATGAAATAATACATTAAGTGAATAACCTCTTACTTCTAATGCAGCCATATACATTTTTTGCATCTTATATCAGAGACGATTATTTTGTTACGTTTTTTACAGGAATGTTATCAATAAAAAAGTAAGGACATAAAAATTACATTGTTTAACGATATATCTTGATACACGAAATTGCACTCAAATTTTATGGGATTAATGTTTGAAAATATGCAAAAGCGTTTATTTACCCCAATGCTTATGCGTGAAATACAAAACCGTTATTTAACAAGGGTTTCGTATCGTAAAATCAAAATGTTTTATGTTAAGCTTTGTAAGCAGAGTAATAGTCGTGTAAAAACGAGATTTACACGTCCCGCACAATAAACTCTCGCCGCGGTTAAATTTTTAAAACAGGCGTGGGTTCTTAATTTTGTGATTGCTTTTAGAGATTTCAAATTACTCAACAAACTACTTGAAACTTATAATGTATAATTTGATTTTTATTAATTAAACATTTTAAATGTTATAAGTTTAGATATTCAATTTAAGAATATAGTTTTATTATAATACTATTAAGCGATCCATGTTTGACAACACTAG
>DVQP01001009.1:0-17803 GCA_018231745.1 Danaus eresimus | reverse complement strand
TTATATATATATATATATATATATATGACATGTAATACTAGGTATATTAATTTTTTCAAGGTTTTGAAATAAAATGAAATCTTCTGTGATTTAGTAAGATTACTTTAAAATTAAAACACACCTTCCTAAATTCTCTAGAGTAGATTCGGTGATATCATATGTGGGCATCACAATATCAAGAGTGTCATTGCTGCCACACCATGAGAACATAGCTAATTTTTCACCATTTTTATGTATAAGTGGCCAGTCACCCAAATTGATAACCATTTCCATATCGGGCAGTACTGCTTTCCTAGACAAGGATAATAGGATATTATCTGCAAACATATTGAATCCAACATGTTTCCCATAACAATCTCTGTATATTTTGTTCTCTCTTATAACGTAATGACAAAAACTTGTACTCTCCGGTCTGTGATATTTATCAACGATTTTCTTTATTTGGACTCTCATTTCAACTTTTTGGAATGGAAGGAGATCTTTTTCAATTTGTTTGTATGTTGTTGAACAACCATAATCCTTTAACCAGGAGTGAAATACTGGCTTGGGACAATTACATTGATCTGGTTGGATGGGCCCTGAAGAAAAAATCTAATTAATGACATAAAACAGTCTTTTTAACATCTCCTAATAATTTACTTTCATAAACTAACCCTCAATATAAATGGGGCTGTTTTGAATGTGCTTGTTCTTATAATAAATGCCTATTGTTAACTGCGTACAAGTCTCATATATCTTGTAACGAACAATAAAAGTCCCGTCTTTTCGGTCTAAAGTATTCACCCAGATGCGGCAGTGGTCCTTTTTAAAAGATTTTCCGCTAATATCGACTGCAAAGTTTCGGGACAATTGTTTATCGTATCTGCAAAAACATGATTTTTTATTAATGTTGCGTATTATTTCAGCATGTCTTTAATTATATAAATACTTACGAGGTCTCATCAAAAGACGTAAAATTCACGAAAAAATATCTTGCCGGCAACACTATATTCTTAGGTTGTAGTCCGGGACCAAATACTTTGATTTCTTCACATAATACTAAATTCTCGTTAAAAATATATATAAGAATAAATACACATTTAAGATATAAAAAAGTAAACATTTTGTTATAATAAAAAAAGTAAATATAAATTAGGACATATGATCAAAAATAGACGTTTATAAACTTTTGTTTATCGAATTGAAAGATAATGTCAATTGTCAAATGTCAATAAAGGGTTATTTCTTTTTATAAAAATTAATAGTGTTTGCCAATTTTGTATTGGCTAGTGATGTCGCTTTTAATAAAAAATTGTATTTAAAAAATCCGTTGTATATTTAACCAATATATTAAAATATAATATATTTGCTATATTTTAGCTTTAAAAAAACCTTGTACGTACATTAGTATTGTGCTTGACGTGTAGGGCAGATCTTTTGATTCCGATTGCTTAATTTAAGCATATATATTTTTTTATCTTATTCACAATGATAAATAGATGATATAAGTACCAATAAGCTATGACCGGAAAAAATCACTTCAACTTTAGAACGTCTTGAAATACAAAAAAAAATAATTCTATTGTGTGCTCATAAAAGTTATTGCTAGTAAAGATTTCAAAATTATTTTATGGAGATTTGATATAATATAAAAAAAGTGCAGCTTTACATAAAAATTATATTGCAAAGTGAAATTAATGTACAAATGTAAGTTCTATGAGGATCACATAATAAATGATTCAATGCTAAGAAGGAGAAAAAAATATGCAATTTTACACATATCAATATATTTTTTCTGTGAGTTAAAAAATCTATAATTTTCTATGTTATTTCTGTTATACTGTTATTTATAATAGCTTTTCAGAACAAGCTAAACATATCAAACTTACTTTTTCACCTACATGTAGCATAGATTATGCAATGTTATGATACTCACGTCATAATTTGATTTCTGACAAGATTCAAGAAAGGCATTTACTATTTCTTCATTTGTACCATCTAGAAAGGTTATGATTTAATTAGATTATTGCTATGATTTAAAACATTATCCGAATTGGAGTTATAATTTTGTTGAAACTGATACAATCATGGCATCATCTAACTTAAAACTCCTTTGCACCTTATTAAGTAGAATTCGGTAAGTTAATCTTAAAAGTACTTTAAGAAAACAAAAATAAAATCGATGGCCTTTTATAAAATCTTATTATTTTAGAGTCGAAAATGTGACAATAAAAAGGAATCTCTATCAACCACCAAAATATCGTCCACCGCATTGGTACATGCCAAAGGAGAGAGTGGTATGAGTGATTAACTTTATGTATCAATCGCGTTTCCACTTATTTGAAATCTGTTATTAAAGACCTGAGATTTTTATTGTTTACAGTTGACTGATGATATGGTCACCCAAGACAATAGGGATTTTATTGATGAAGTAAGACAAGATAAATTAAATTTGCAATCTGCAATGGAATCACCCCTCAGTAAAATTGAATCCCAAGAAACATTACAGTGGGATCCAACTACCAGAAGAGTTGGTTTACTAGCTCGTAAGATTGGAAATTACCCATTATGGACAAAAAGTGGAAAAAAAGTGCAGACCACTTTGCTTCAGGTGAATAAATAAGATATGCTGTTCTTTTTGTATGCATATATATTGCATATTTTTGTTGAACCTTATGTAATATTTTTTTACTAACTTTTATTTATAGGTGGTAGACAACCATGTCATAAAATACATACCCCCTGAAGAATACACACCTGCAAAAGATTATAAGCTTAAAAAAGTTGGAAAATATAAATTAGGATGTATGCTAGTAGGATCAGAAACCATAGACCCGACTACAGTCACTAAAGATTATTGTGGTATTTTTACCAGTGTGGGAATGCTACCAAAAAGACATTTGTGTCGCTTTCATGTGTCACCAAGTGCAAAACTGCCCACCGGCACACCTTTGTTTGCTACTCACTTTAGAGTTGGTGACTATTTAGATATAAGAGCCAAAACGTAAGGGTTATTGTTTTTTCACTAACTCTTTGAAAAGGAAAGGAATTATCTTTATTGTACACATTTTAGTATAGACCAAGGCTTCCAAGGAGTTATGAAAAGATGGGGATTTAAGGGCATGCCCGCTTCTCATGGAGTAACTAAAACTCATAGAAGACCAGGAAATATTGGAGCCGGTGGTGAAAAAGCTCGTGTATGGCCTGGAACTAAAATGCCAGGTCACATGGGGAACAGGTAATAAAAACACATTCTCTTAATAAAGTTCTACTATATTTACAAATTAAAAAATACATGTGCCTATATTATCTATGAATTTCATTACTTCTATGTATTGGCAAATTTTATGTACCTAACTTATACATTATGCCTAAATGTTACATAGTTCTCTTATCAAATAATAAAAAAAATTTTTAGATGGAGAATATTAAGGGGTGTCAAGATCCTCCGCATCAATACTAAGCACAATGTTCTTTGGACATTAGGTGTTGGTATCCCTGGTGAAACTGGTGCAATGTGTTATCTTTTTGACACTGTTCTCCCGTTGAAGAAATTACAGACACCACCCCCATTTCCAACTCATCCACCTGCCGATGATTTGCCACTTGAGTATTATGATGAATCTATACACTTATTTGAGGAACCCTCATTAACTTTTGAAGAAACATAACATAGAAATATTGATCAATAATGTAGTGTATAGTTATATAACAAAATAAATAATGAATGAAATAAAGTGTTTTATTCTTTTTCAACACAATTTAATTTAATTCTTTACTTATATGCAGTTTCTTAACTTCTTTCAAAACACATTTGCTTTATTCGTACTTAATGACGGTTTTCAACTTTGCTATCTGCTTATTTAATGTTTTTGTTGAATTAGGTTGGTCTGTGTAACATATTAGACTTTTACAAATGAATGAAAATCTAAGCAGACTAGCGAGGTGGAATGAAAGGCTGCACCATGCTTCAGGTGGTATATTATTTTTAGCATTTTTGTTATAAAAGCAAAAAAGAATTACTAGTATGTTTAAAACCAATGAAACATTAATTATTTTGTACAAAGCCCCATCATATGTTTGGATGTTGGTAAATATTACATTAAGCTTCTTTCTTCTAAGTTGGATGTTTGTGTTCACACAGTGGGAATCTTAATATTACTAGTAATTTCTCATCACATAACACTAAAAAAACTTGATGTTTTTATTAGTACACACTTAAGGTAAAAAGCAGTGAGAATATAAAAACTTACATCATTACTGTTTAATAGATTACTCTTATGTTGTATTAAGTAATTACTGCTGATTAGGGGGCTGGAACCCATAACCTGGATAAGGTTGTGGCGCACCTGGAGGAGGAGCACCGGGTGCTGGGGCCCGAGCGTATGGATATGGAGATGGGGGATACTGGGCCGGAGGATAGCCTTGTTGATAGGCGTGGGGAGGATACGCGCCTCCTCCAGGGGGATAATTTTGAGGATTCTGTGGGTATGAAGATTGAGGAGGTGGTGCCGTTGAGACTGACGGTGACGGACTACCGGGTTGAGATGACGGATTAGAATAAGGCGGTTGTGTTGCTGGAGGATATGGTGGTTGACTAGATGGAGGGTACTGTGAACCAGATGGGGTACCACTTGGAGGTGGTCCACCTGAGGCTGGTGTTGAAGTTTGACCATTATTTCCATGGGCGCTAGAATTATATGTTGGTGACTGTGCAGATGGAGAACCATAACCAGTACTGGTCGGATTCTGAGATGTGTAACCAGATGGTGGCGGCTGAGGGGAGCGGTTCGGCTGAGAGATTGGTGTTGAGCTATATGCTGACGTAGGAGTAGTATTAGGGAATGGTTGCGATTGATAAGGCTGGGGCTGGGAGGTTGTAGCATTGTAAGAACTCACACCCACATTGGGATAGTTTGGTCCTGATTGAGGTGGAGGGTAACCTGAATTTCCAGTGTAGGCTGGTTGGCTTGAACCTCTTACTGGATATGGTGAACCAGCAGCTGCAGGACTTCCAGGAGGTGGAGCATAAGGTTGCTGACCAGAAGAGGGTGGGTATCCTGGACTTGGGTGTGTAGAGGGGGGATAATTACTTGATGTGGTTATAGGAGGGCCATATGTGGAATTGGGTGGATAGCCTTGTGGTTGCTGAGATGGGTTGGGTGGACCATATCCTTGCCCAGGGGGTCCATAACCAGGTTGGGGAGGATAGCCTGGTGAGCCTTGATACTGTCCTTGATATTGATTCTGGGGGTAAGGTCTTTGACCATATGATTGCGTTGGTCTAGTAGGTGTTGAAGACACTCCTGATGGTGGACGGTATGGTTGTTGAGGTGACCCTGGTACATCAGCTCCGCTAGTAGGAGGGTTGAGGGATCCTTGCTGAACATTACCAGCTAATTGGTGAGGCGGCTGAAAGACAGTTAAATAAAAACATTAATACGTACTATACATTACTTATTATAGAACTCTCCCTATTTTTGTAAATGTTTATGGTATTTTTAATAAGAATTGTTTTATTAAATAAAATAAATAGTTTTAAATTCATTAAAGTAGTTGTTCGACATATTTCATTCGAATAACACGTGGTTAAACTAAGGTGACACAATATTAATAGTCAACTAAAGTTAATTATTCACCGGGAGTAAGGCTTGAATGTTCTGATTGGCGTCTGCGACAGATGCTAAGTACACTAAGTTTCTGTGTAAAACTTGCTGATATTGATGACATTCCATGAGCTGCCCTTTCGCTTGATATTCTTGAATTGTTTGTATCAAATGAGCATTTTCATCGAGCATTTTTTGAATTTGTGCTGGACTCAATGGTGGCCGGTTGCCCCGGGGTGCAAACGCAACAGACATGATTAATAGTAACTTTTAATTGTACTTAAATATAAGACCTATATTTAGTCGTTCATATCCTTGTCTTAAAAACTGAATTTAGAAATATTTTTTTTAATAAAAAAGGTTTAGTTATTAACTGATAGAATACAAAGCGTCAACTCGAAACAAGCGGACCATCGATAGTTGACAATTTACATTTTACGGAGGGCCCGAGGGGATAAACTTGAAATTGCAGATTAAAAAACTAGTTGGATCACAGCCAATAAATTGAAATAATATATTTAAACACTTTGTTGATATACTAAAAACATGCTAAAATAACATCTTAAACAATAATAATCTTAATACAATAAAGACATATTTTTATAAAACTGTGATATGAGTTTTTGTATAGATAGCTTGTGTCAATGTTTAAAGAAGAATATTTACTAAAATATTTTGAAACAAACATAAGTAGTTGCATATTTTTAGATTACTATATATATTTTTGTAATATTTCAGATTTCACACATTATGATCGAAAAATACATTCATTAAAATCTAACCATTACATCATAAGGATCATCTAAATATAATTTAAGACTTAAGATAGGAATGTCATATACATTCCTATCTGCATTCTCAAAGCTTATTATATTAATTAAGGGCTTTTCTAACAAATAAATATGTACGTTAATAATATAGATTAATAAAATTAGAATAATGTTTATTATATACATAATAGATTTATCTTAACTGTGAATTTTACTTATTATAAATTCATAATAAAATTATGTATTGCATACGAATTATATTTCACTAATCGATATTTACAAATATTTGCGATTATTGATAAAACACATCGATTCTATTCGTGACGACCTATGAACTAACTTATGTATTTATAATCGTGAAGTTTAGATGATTTATCTTATTAAACCCTAGCAACAAAAAATAAAACTATTTTTAATTTTACTTAGTTAACTTAGGACTTTGGACTAGTAAACTTGTAGTTGAACAAAGAAAAAAATCACTTTTAACATGGCTCTAAATGGCATTAAAGTTGTAGAAATGTTGGGATTGGCTCCCGGCCCTTTTTGTGGAACAGTTTTAGCTGATTTTGGAGCAACTGTCACAGTTGTACAAAAGGTCTTATTTACATTTATTTTTTCCGCTGTTTCTTAATGAGTTACTTAATATTCATTATTATTCTTTGTAGGTCGAAGTTACAACTTTAGATGTTTTGTCGAATGGGAAAAAAGCGATTTCTTTGAATTTGAAATGTCCAAAAGGTAAACAAGTATTTAAAAAATTAATGGAATCTTCAGATGTCTTAATTGATACATATCGACCAGGTATTTTAGAAAAATTGGGTCTCGGCCCACAAGACCTAATGAAAAAAAACCCAAAACTAATATATGCAAGATTAACAGGATATGGCCAAACAGGATTTTACAAGGATAAAGCTGGTCATGATTTGAATTATGTTGCGATGTCAGGTGTCCTTTCATTGCTTGGCAAAGATGGACAACCACCTAGAGCGCCAATAAATATTCTTGGAGATTTAGCTGGTGGTAGTCTTTTATGTGTTCTTGGTATAGTTTTAGCATTGTTTGAGAGAAGTTATTCAGGAAAAGGACAAATTATTGATGCTAGTATGACGGAAGGAGCTGCATATGTCGCAAACTGGATTTTTAAATCAAAAAACCTACCAATTTGGATGGGGGAACCAGGTACTAACATCTTGGACGGTGGATATGCCAGTTACAAGACTTATAAGACCAAGGATAATAAATGTATAGCAGTAGGAGCTTTAGAAGAAAAGTTTCAATCAATGTTTTTAAAAGGACTTAACATTTCTGAAGAAGAATATTTTGGATGGGAAAAAAATGAATGTGAAGAGAAGTTTAAAGGAATATTTTTAACTAAGACACAACAAGAATGGTGCGACATCTTTAAAGAACTGGATGCCTGTGTCACACCCGTATTAGATCTAGAAAATGTAAAAAACCATGAACTGCATCTCAGTCGGAAGTCATTCTATGTAGATGAAAATAATTTAGTAGCTCCAGAACCAGCTCCTAGATTATTGAGAACACCAGGTGTAGCAAGTGGTAAGCTGCCATCGGTAAAACAAGGTCAACATACAATAGAAATACTGAAATCGCTAGGGTACAAAAAATCAGAAATACAAGAACTTATTGACAACAACAGTGTTTATGCGTATAAAAAATCGAATTTATAATCGCTTACATTTTTTATGTCTTGGCTTCAGGGACTTCTATTGTGTCACTTATTTGATCTCTTATATTAATTAACTTTGGTGCTATGTTCTGTGGTAAATGGCTATCTCGTATTAATGGGTGGTTTAAAAGACATTTAATTATTTTATATATGGTTATTAAATCATAATCAATATGATGTTTTCCAATATTATACATATTGAAAACTCTATACTGTGTATTACTTCTTAAACTTAGTCTCTTAGTAGCTGTGTAGGTGATGAAATTACTGAAACTCTCAAAATCCATGCCGAACAGTGATTTTAGTATAAGTTGGCACTGGCTAGTAAATTCGGGAGTTTCTCTGAACTCTTTAATTTCATTTTCAACAGAAAGAAGATTTCTTTGCAATGCTTCCCATACAAAATGTATGTTACATGCATTCACAAAATTATGATTAATTGATATAGTTTCTAACTCATTACAAACTTGGTGGTGCCATCCCGAGGGAACAAAAATTGCATCGCCTCTTTCTTGTGTAACTTCTATGTATCTAACATCATTAAATTCATGTGCATTAAATAATAAAGGTAAATTTCCTAGTGAATCCTTTAATTTTTCTTCTTCTCCGGGAGGAAACAGGAGCCATTTCTTCCTGCCGATTACATTCACTGACCAACTGTAAGATGAATAGACATCTGCGTGCAAAGGAGTCCTGAAATAATGGTATTTTTAAAATTTTTAACACATTATTACTTTAAATAGTAAACTAAATGTTTACCAAGTGTTTTGAGCGCCAATATAAACGAACATAAAATCATCATCCTTATGATCAATAGCAAATTCATTCAACCAATCCGAGGCAAATATATGTGGGACTTCATAGAAATTTTCATCGCTTTTCAGTCTTTTCAAATGCCAGTCTTTAAGATATAGAAGTTTTTCTTTAGTAGGGTTTCTGAGGTAAGTGATATAATCACCAACTTTCATATTACTTTTGCAATGAGAATTGAAATTGGTTTCTTTACAGTCAGCAACAGGAGCTAGTACATCTCCATAGTGTTGTTCTAGATACTCATAGTTAATAGAACCTTCCTTAATCCAATCAATTGAGCATTTCCAGGTATTCGATACATTTTTAATAATACATGGTAAATTTTGTAACATATACTTCTCATAGAAGTTATTATATTTTAAATCACAAAAATCAAGATACTGGATTTTACACTTAGAATAATCATATTTGATAGGAATATCCCTACAAATACTTATTTCTAATTCCAGATTTTGCCTATCCATTTATAATATTTACTTATTGCAAATCAATAAAATTATTCAAATATGGATAACATCATTCATCCTTGTGTTGTTCAGAATTCTGACTCAAACTGACAGTTGACAGTTGAGATTTTGTTCCAATTAATAATTCCGACTATAAATTTTTATACGATTTACTTACTTTATAAAATTCATTCATAAGCGTTTTAAATTAATTTTATAATTTTTTTTCCATGCAATACTTTAAAGGACCAGTGGTGCAGTCATTAATTTTACAATAATTAATACCTAATGGAAATAAATACTTTCCAATTATTATTAATTAATTAAAGTATTTATAATAAAAATGTATTAATAATTGAATACAACAATCGCATTTTAAAATATACATTAAGTAATTACTATATAAATCGATTTTAAGAATTACCGATTTTATCTGTAACTTTCTATTTTGTCAATCACTTGTGTATTATACCTTTAGAAACTAAATTATGATTAATCTGTGGATGGCGGTGCTTGAGGAAAGAACTACGCCAAGTTATTTAATTTGGAATATACGATTATTTCAAGATTTCTTTATTATTTTATTCATAAAGTAACATTTTTGAGTGAAAAAGGTGTTGATATGTTGTAAGAAATCAAATATGTGATACGTTTCAGAAAAAGTGGTGATTTCTATTGTATACCATTTCTTGGCGGTAACATTATCATGATTACCAACAAATATATTGTACTTATAAGAAACTAATAAGCACCAATGAATATTAGGGCAAATTGAAAAAGTGTGATATTTTGATAATTTTTCAACATTTACGTTTTATTAAAGTCAGTAAATAAAAACATAAGTTTGCCGATATGAATGATGTTCGCGAAAAAGTTGTTGCTGGGTCTTCGACATGGGAAAGTGCTCCGCCGCACAGCGACTCATCTCCTGAAATTCATTCATCCCCCGGAGGCAGCGGGGAAACTCCTCAAACTCCTGGAGCCCCAGCTCCTCTTGCACCACATCTTGCTGCAGATTTGCATCCAGATTTAATACAACAAGGTTGGCAGAAATATTGGTCAAGGCGTGAAAACAGACCTTATTTTTGGAACAAAATTTCCGGCGAGTCTATGTGGGAGTTACCAGTGGTGAAAAGAGATTTTGACCCAATTACAGACCCCTTAGGTATATGTCACACAGGGCCACCCAATGCTGGGAATGTCACTCCAAGTGCTAGCAAGCGACGTCCATCTGAAGACAATGGGCCTCCACCAAAAAAGTTTGTTCTTGCCGGACCTTGGGATATTGAAGTCCCAACTAATGTCATAATATATGAACGGCCCCCAACTATTTGCCCTCATCCTCATCCAGAGATTGAAGGATTTAGATTTACATTAGCTAATAAGTTAAGGCAATGTTATCAGGAATTGTGTCACACTAGAGAAAGTATAGACGCCCCAAAAGATTCTTTTAACAGATGGCTCATGGAGAGAAAAGTGAATGACCAAGGTGGTTCAGACCCATTACTTCCGAGCCATTGTTTCCCTGAAATATCTCATTCAATGTATGAAGAAATTATGAATGACATACCCTTAAAATTGGCTCATCCAAAATTTACTGGAGATGCCCGAAAACAACTCTCAAGATATGCTGAAGCCGCAAAAAAAATGATTGAATCTAGAAATGCATCTCCGGAAAGTAGAAAAGTTGTGAAGTGGAATGCCGAAGATACTTTTCAGTGGCTGAGACGGACTGTGGGTGCAACTTATGATGACTTCCAAGATAGATTGGCACATTTACGGGTAATATTAAAAATTCGTTTACTTAGTTATTTTTGTGATACTAACAGTGAATATTTCCTTATTATCAATTATGCATATATTTTTGTAACAGAGACAATGTCAACCACACCTGGCAGAAACGGCAAAACCGTCGGTGGAAGGAATTTGTCTTAAGATTTATCATTTATCAGCCGAATACGCCAGAAAGATACGAGAAAAACATAGCATATTATTAAAAGAAAATGGAATACAGGTGAGTCAGTGTCAAGGGACATTCCAATAAGAAATATCTTAACAGTAACCATGGTTTCTGTCTTGAAATATCTTAAAAATTCTAATTATTCAGTGAAAAGTCACAAAGACATATATGGTTAAACATAATTTTTAGTGTTATCAGGTGAATACAAGTTTATTTTAATCATTTAGTTTACAGAAACTGTTGGGATGAAGCAAAATGCTTAGAATTATAACTAGTAATTTATAGGCCACTAGTAAAAGCAAGTATGACTTTAAATAGAAAATATTAAATGACAAATTTCTCACTTAAAACTTAAACCTGCAGTCTCTGTGATTTAGTTTTAATGTTAAAAACATGTTTATATTATAGAGCTTTATGTTAAAATTAAGTTTACTATACAATAAATTGGAGGTTATTCCATTATAGGAGTTAGCGGCCCCACTTCAACAGGCTGCTCTACGTAAGGTGTGGTGCTATCCAGTGCAGTGTGCACTGCCTTCACCGAGGCCACCCCTCGTGGAACACTTCCTGGACCGAGACCAAGTGTTGCTGAGATACCTCGGGGAGACACAAATCATCAATGCCAATTACCTACAAAAGCTTGTTAGTAATCACCTCTACTATCCCCATCAAACATTTTTTTGTACCCATATTTCTATGTCAAGATCATTACGGGTTCTTTATTAGTTTTTTCAATAACAAATTTATGTAACAGTTATCCCATTAACTCTGTTCCAAACTATTAAGGTGTGTTTTTAAATAATAAATTTTCTAAATGTCAATTTCAGGAGCAATTGTACCGCTACAGCTGTTTTGATGACAAGAAGTTTGAGCAGTTCCTGTCCCGCGTGTGGTGCCTTCTGAGGCGGTACGCGGCGTGGGTGGGCGGCGCGGGGGCCGGGGTCAACGACTCCCACGTCACACAGATGGCGCTGCCGGTGCCAGTGCTCGATTGCCTCCATCGATACTTCGGCGTGACCTTCGAATGCTTCGCCAGCCCCCTCGACTGTTATTTCAGGCAATACTGCTCGGCGTTCGCTGATACCGATTCCTATTTCGGCTCCCGCGGGTAATTTTTTTTATGAGATCTAAGACTTTGGCGAGTATTTTTTTATTTTTGTTAGTATTGCCAGATATAATAATTATTATTTTTGGTCTCTTCATATCATAATTACAAATGGAGTATTTCTAAGGTCCATCATTTGGCTTCACTTCAATCGTTCATAGAACAGAATTATAGTTAGCGTTATTCAATCGATTTATATTTATATCCAGCCCTTTCCTTGAGCTCCGGCCTGTGTCGGGGTCGCTGGTGGCGCATCCACCTTACTGTGAGGAGCTTCTGACAGCGGCGCTGCGACACATGGAACGCCTGCTGCAGGACTCCGCGGAGCCTCTGAGTTTCGTGGTCGTACTCCCCGAGTGGCCTGACAAACAGACACACGCTCTGCACAAACTGCAGGCCAGCCATTTTAAGAGGAAACAGGTAATTAACCATTTTAGCTACCATGCACAGTCAATACTACGGTTAAATCTGTTTAATTTCTGGAATAACCACCTGTCACAGAATGCATTGTAATAAGAATTAATGAATAATTATGTATCTGAATGAATTTTTATTACACATAAAAATGTATTAACTATGGATATTTCGAATGTCAATGGTAAATACAGGTGTTAGTTATTGCTAATTAAAAAACTATATTGACACATATCTTATACTTTGAGCATATATGACCAAATATAATTTTTATGCTCAATTTTAGAACCACAGAATTATATTAAACCGGTAGCTACAACTACAGGTTATTAAATTTATATTTTCTGTTAAATGACAAAGCATTTTACTTTCTTGTAATGAAAAAGATTTTCAGGGGAGGATTTACTGGTAGTAGGTTTTAGACATGGGAAGATTGGTGTTGAGCCCACAGGTTGGTAGGCCCACTCCCACTAACGAGTCTATTAATACACTCCTAATAGACAGTTATCACAAATATTTTCAAAACTAACGCTATAAAATCTTTTTATTTTTCTAGATTACACAAAATGAACATGGCAACACTGCTACTCGCTTAACATTGATTTTTCACTTACCATTTACAAAATTGTCATTAAAGCAAGTCATTTATCAAGAATAAATTGTATTGCAGGTGGTCATACCAGCGTTTGAGCACGAGTATCGCCACGGTTTCCAGCATGTACTTCCGAAGTAAGTAACGATTATTATATAAATGAAAAATATGGGTATTTGACATTTAAAAACAATTAATATTTTCGGATTTAGCAAGCGTCTTCTTCTCGCTCTGTCAAACATTTTCATCTCTTTAGAAGCGTGTAGTTAAAATAATTAAAATCCCGTGGTAAATCTGGACATTAGCTTTATTTCAATGAACACTCAATAGTCTTAGGTCTAGTTATTTAACATTTTGTTGTTCAAAATCTAAATACATATTTACAACGCATTCCAAATAAAAACCGTCACTCTGACAGCTTTATTTTTTTCATATCATCTATTTTTATGTAATACCGTTTTTCTCATATTTTCTTCTGTGAAAATGGAAGACTGTTAATGAGACGAAACTTCTCAGAATTCCAAGGGTATCATCGTGAAGGTGCTGCGTCTATTATTTTTATTTGTATAATATTGTCGGATTCGTCTCAAGAAATGTATATCTTGTGCGTTCAGGTCATGCCGTCCTATAATAATCATCACAACTTAAGTCATAGTCATCTCCCGTTCTGCCGCTCTCATACTTCAGAAATGACCTAGCAGAACTCCCGAACCATACACACATTGTGTTGTTTATATCATTAAAAATCAATAAGAAGTATTATACCATACATTGGTATCTTAAATTATATTTTCATAATACAAACGTAAATGATCATATCCAGCAGGATTTTGTACATTAAAATTGTTTTATTCTGATGATTAGGTTGTTTGTTTTGAGACATGTTTATTTGAAACCAGATTGCTCGTGAGGCTTTTTAGTAAGTCGCTGTTCTCTTATAACTAGTCCTATATATCTTACATATTAGTCTCGGAGCATAAAGTGGAATGAAATATAAGTCTACTTATATATAATATTAGCAGCCCACCCCGGCTTCGCATAATATTAATATTATAATAAAAGAAAATATACAATGTTTTACAGTGAGCTTTTTACACTTTGGGTTAGATTATTCAAGTTTTCGTAAGCATCTCATTTTTTTTTTTGAAAATGAAACATCCCATGTCACTCCGGAATAGTGTAGCTTGCCAACGGTGAAAGAATTTTTTAAATCAGTCCAGTAGTTTCGGAGCCTATTCATTTCAAACAAATATCAAACCTTTCCTCCTTATAATATTAGTATAGAAGTATAGATATGGGTTGAATGAGAAATTTGTACCACAGAAACGAGGTTTATTTCCGCTGGGGTTGCGGCACTGTGGTAGTATGGTTGCAAAACGCAGCAGGTTTCGCACGCTGGGGACCCACAGACGAGCGTGTTGAAGCGTTACTGGATGCCTGGCGGCCGCGTGCCAAGCTACGCTCTCCGGTACCGCCTACATCCTCCGTTGAACAATCGCCACACCCCGCACATCCCTCATCCGACAGGCGCTAGTGATGTTCATAAATCGGAACCCGCCAATTTGATTGTCAATTTGCGCGCCAAAAACATCGATGCAATTCTGACGTTTCTGACGCTGGGTAATTTAATATAGAGCATTATATAATTATTTTGAAGACGGTTATATAAAATTGTAAATAGTTTATTTGTTTTTGCATAACTGATGTATGATTCACTATTGTAAAACCAATTATACTTAGTTGTTGCATAATATGTTATCAGATGCGCAAATAGTTGTGAAACATTAGACTACGCTGTTACAATCATCAAAGTGTTCTATCAATATCCAGCCTAGACGAAAATATAATTGTGATATATTATTACTAAACAAATGTTAAATTAATATCTTCATCCGTCAAAATTATCATATCGTGCCACATAAAAATACATAAAAAATGATAATATTATGATACATAAAAAGACTAGCTTATAACGTGTCTCCTTCAATTACTGAAAATAGTGTTGTTTCTACTTATTAAAGAATTTAAGTTAAATTTTATATATAAAAGTATAACGTGCAGGGATGGCACATAGGTTAGTTAATTAGATAATTAAGCACCTTGTGAATGATTTATGTGATGATCCTAAATCTAGTTTTGTGTCCAGGCATAAAAGGAATTATTTTATTACTGTAATAATTAAAAAAAAATGTAGAAACATCGTAATTTATATATGATTTTGTAAGAAATGATAATAATAAGATGGCTAGCATTGTTGATTTGGAGTCATTAATATAAATTCAATATTTGTATCAGTAGCAAATTAATTGCATAACAACTTGGTAACTATAAGAAACAAAACACTATCGACATGAATAAATTGTAAATAAGAGAATATTATGTTAAAAGAAGCATATTATTTTATTGTGTATAAGTTTTAATATATAATGAACAATGAACATATATACAATGTGCATCAGGACTAAAACCTTTTTACTGTTACAGGTTTAGTGATATAGTGACCTACAATCTAACGATTGGTGGTTTTAAATGTATTGTATTATAAAACTTAAGAGTTATTGCTCTTTTATATAAGCGTCCGGCCGTGCTTCTAAGCTTGTCTATGTCAATACATAACATACCTGTGCCAGATCTCAGTTTATTTAAATGCAACTGTATAAAGTCACAAAGGATTCATGTTCAATATACTTTGAACTATTGTGGTTAGCTAAAAAAAAACTATATATTTTGGCCGCTGTAATTTCCTATGTGAACATAAACTATGAAATGTTAGAAATATATACTTATCTCTTTATGTAAACTTTTGTATAACTGTCAAGAAGTTTACTTTGAATAATCCAAGATTTATAAAGTGTTTCAATATACATATGAACTTATAAATGTTTGACATCTTGGAAATTTTTAATAGCATTTTGTTATTATTATTTTTTTTTTACATATATAAAATTTTATATTTGTTCCAACATCTGAACAACTTCCACTTTGTTTTTGTGATTCTTCTATCAATTTAAAAATCATGTTGTATTTACAAAACGCTATGATATACTGTATATAGCAAGGTGCGTACTGTACATACTTTTTGATGAAAATTAAAATTGGTTATTTACTTAATGTAAGTTCTTTTTAAGAATCCCTTTTTACTGTTGTATAGATTGATAAAGATTATATTTTGATTGTTTGATTATTATATTTTTCTGAAAAACTTTCGCATTCTTTCATTCCTTATCCATGATAAGTTTATATACATTAGGTAACATGACATAACCAAATGCTCTTGTAATTTTCAGCGATTCATTCGTAACAATGACATTTATTGTAGAAATCCACCAAATTTTTTTCCTTCTTACAATATTTTTAACGCAATCTCATGATCGACGGAGTGAACCATTTGAAAAAAATAAAGAAACTGGCTTAGATCAGAATTCTCGGAATCAATCGTAAGGAAAAGCTATTATTAAATTAAATTATAATTGAGAAGTGAACAGTGCTGACTATTACCGCAAGTGACAGTAAGTCGAAATATATATTTTTTGAGAAACGTTTTATCCTAGTAATATCCTATTCACTTTTGCCATGAAGACATCAGAATTGTTCGCGCCAGGAAACAGACTGAGGCGTACTGTTCCTATTTGTAACTGAATTCATAATGAAGCAGTTATATCGTGTACTCCTACTCTCACTCCACTTGTATCAGTAAGTCAGTCACCAATAAGCCTTTTCATATGTCCGTAAGCAATCCGTCAAAATGAGGTTAAGAGTCTAAATATGCCAGCAGTAATTCATATTCGGCTAGACCTTTGCTTTGTAGAAACAAATTAGCTGTCTCTGTGTATCTACTTTTGCAAGGACTCAAGTTATTTTTAGCTTCTTTGGCCTTGGACTCCACGAAGCGCCCAAAGTTAAAGGACTCCTAAATAAATTTAGATTATTTAATTCGATGTAAGTGGATTCGTCTTGCCGAATTAAGACACGCTGATGTATCGGTGATAGCCAGTGCCTCTTTTGGAGACTATCTGAATGTTAAAATTAACTAGATTTACCTTGGCCTCCTTCGAAGTCTCTGATCTCGACTCTATCGGCCCGGTCTCAAATAATATCATTTCACTTTAGAGCATCTAAACTCTTACCAAGAAGACAATGCAATTTCAAGTTTCTGGTATGCAATAACAAGAAATTAAGAGAAAGCACCTGAAGGGAATAATTGCCTTTGTGGCAACTAATTTAGAGGAGCATCCAAGAAGAATACCCCTAAAACGCAGACCTAAATCCAATGGATATCCAATACTTAGAGAACTCATTAAAATCGGTACAGTACCAGAACCCGTTAAAAGTTTTCGAGACGTCAAGTAAAACTATTAGGTGTAAATTCACCCTGTCCTTTCTTTCTCTAAGCAACTACCTAGTAATTTTGTGTTTTTTTGTGTACAA